>JAMKCH010052960.1:0-11695 GCA_023653785.1 Ophioderma brevispina
AGAATCTGACACCCAGTGCCCACCTAACTTCAGCTAGCAGTGGCGGTAAAATTAAAACAAATAAACAACAAGCAAACAAACACAATCACATAATCCCTAAACAAATCATTACACCCAATACCCACCAAACTTCAGCCTGGATTGATAAAAAGAATCTGACACCCAATGCCCACCAAACTTCAGCCTGGATTAATAAAAAAAGAATCTGACACCCAATGCCCACCAAACTTCAGCCTGGATTGATAAAAAGAATCTGACACCCAATGCCCACCAAACTTCAGCCTGGATTGATAAAAAGAATCTGACACCCAATGCCCACCAAACTTCAGCCTGGATTAATAAAAAAAAAAGAATCTGACACCCAATGCCCACCAAACTTCAGCCTGGATTAATAAAAAAAAAGAATCTGACACCCAATGCCCACCAAACTTCAGCCTGGATTGATAAAAAGAATCTGACACCCAATGCCCACCAAACTTCAGCCTGGATTGATAAAAAGAATCTGACACCCAATGCCCACCAAACTTCAGCCTGGATTAATAAAAAAAGAATCTGACACCCAATGCCCACCAAACTTCAGCCTGGATTGATAAAAAGAATCTGACACCCAATGTCCACCTAACTTCAGCTAGAAGTGGCGGTAAAATTCAAACAAATAAACAACAAGCAAACAAACACAATCACATAATCCCTAAACAAATCATTATTTTATATTTAAAATAAAATATTGCTGTATTTTAATAAAAGGTGTCATTTCAAAGTGCTGAAATTGGTCAATTTCCCTTAGCAAGGCACTAGGCTTATGTGTTACAAAAAAGACAAGATCTACCCTGGCCACAAAAAGTATCTCGGAATGTTTTTCGCTCAGTATTGTGCCAAAGTCAGACCATTTTGAAAGTTTCGAAATGTACATTTTGTTGCCTATTTCTTGCTCTTTCATTTAATTCTTGCTTGTTAAAAAGCGTGTAGAAATGACTGAAAGACGCAAACCCCCAAAACCAAAAGTTGCAGTTTTTTTAATTTTTCAATGGGGCATGTGCCAGTGTACTGGACACGACGAACACGCCGGACACAATCAATATTGCAAGTAGGCTTTCTCGGACATCAGTCGGAAACCTCTGTGTAAAATCAATACACACGTACCCACACAGTGAAATTGATAATTACTGATCGATCAAAACATGCGAGGATACTTTGTGCCAGGTTGTATTTGGAAAACACGGCCATGACAATGACGGTATAAATATAAACAAGTAAACAACAAGTAAACAAATAAAACCAATATCATGCCTTAAAAATCATTAAAGCATACAGCAATATGTTATGACCTATTTTGCAATTAAAAAAACAAAAAAACCGAAAAAGAAGAAAAATCATTTTAAAAATGTTTCAAATTAACGTTCATTTTACGCTAGCCTAGCCTGGAGCCTACATGTATCTAGCCTCCATGTATTCACACACTATTTTGGAATAGTGTCGGCGGCGGCGGATAATCCAATTTAAAAATAAACAATGACTAAACAACCAAAATCACGCCAACCATAAACAAATTAATAAAGTTTTGCAGCAACATAGGCCTATTATTGATTTATTTAAAATAAAATCTTGCCGTATTTTAATGTGCCATTTTAAAGGTGTGTCAAATTAGGCGGCCGGCCTAGTCTACTGAATACTATGCTAAAAACACGAATCTCGCACAATTCCGAAAATACGGCGGCGGTAAATACACATAAACAACAAGTTTATAACAAATAAACAAAATCACACCGCCCCTAAACAAATCATTAAAGTATACAGCAACATGTTGACTTATTTTTATAATAAAATATAGGGCTGTATTTTGCTAAAAAGTGTCATTTTAAAGTGTTTTCAAATTAGCGTTCATTTTACCGTAGCTTGGCCTATGAATGTGCTAGGAAAGAATCTCGCAGTCTCGACACTAAAATACGGCGGTGGTAAAAACAAATAAATAAACCACAAGTAAACAAACAAAGTCACGCCACTTCTAAACAAATCATTGAAGTATACAGCAACATGTTAGCGACTTTTTTTACAACTTAAATGGATACGGTATTTTAATAAAAGGTGTCATTTCAAAGTGTTTTCAAATAGCGTTCATTTCCTCTAGCCTAGCCTACATACAGTTAAATACAAATACGAATTACTCACCGTAATTCCTCGAGGGATTTCCTCTTGCACATTTCCACCAATCTTTCAAATGTTTCCTTGTCTAGAATATTTCCTGACAAGACCCAGGTTCTTGAGATTCGTTGTTTGTGATTGCCTCAGAATTCTTGCATACAATCCTTGGGAATCAAGTCCGTACAAGTAGAGTCCAGTAGGAGGCCTCCAAGTGATTACATGTTATCAGTACTAGCAGTGCGTTTCTAATTAACGTCTCAGCGTAGTTGCTTTGCCAGACACTCAGTACCCGTAGCGTTGTGTGTAGTGTGTTGCGTATGGCAGACAGTAATGTGTTGTGTATAGCCTCACTGAGTGAACACACACTGATAAACAGACGTGTCAAATTCCGGGTAGGTTATTAATGATATGATTGGCGACACTGTCATTCATGAGATTGCCGTGAATACCCAACTCTGTTAGCTTGGAAGGTAGATTCTCTGCCAGTAATCCCATGTCATCTGCTGATGCATACATCATCGTTCACATCACACTGCCGCAGTTCAGGACAATTGTTGATGTTACGAGCCAGGCTAGGAATACCGCTTTCACTATCCTTTGCTGTATTGCCTGCGATCTGTCGAGAACACTCAGTAATGGCATTTTATGAAGACACTCCCCGAGTCTCGTGATTTGTTTTGCTGTCAAGCCAGGTTGGAAGCGACTAAAAGCCACCGGAATGACTGAATGTTGTGCATTATTGATACAATCCAAATGTGGTCAACATACCCACCAAGTACAAAATAATTGCATCTGAGTTTTCGTAATTTGATGTGTTTAATGCTCTTGATAACAGGCACAATGTTGGTTTCCGAGCATGACGGTAAACCCTCATTGGCCTGTATGCTCGTAAGGTACGCCACTGACTGAGCAGGGGTAAGTCGCTTTAAATCATCGTGTAATTCTGGATGCAAAGCTTTGAACTTGGTGTAAATTGTGTTTATTTTTCGTCGGGAAGTGCCTTCATGCCTCGCAAAGCAGAGGTGAATATTTCATAGCTTGGCCCGTAGAAAATGCGTGGATTATTAGTGTGTGCTATGGGTCTTATTGTGATAGACTGTATGGAATCACGATCACATTGCCTCATATAGTGTGCGAGTGTAATAGCACACTTGATGTGATTCCATAAAACAAAACATTACCGGATGGAAATAAATCTTTCATGGATGGTGTGAGTACGGATTTGGTGTTAGCTTCAAAATTACATTTAAACATAATTCAATTAACTGCTGAATTGGTCGCGTGTCATTAAATGGTAATTGTTCATTATAATATTTTTAAAAAGAGGTTGACAGTCAAGATTTGAAGATATTTATAATTCTCCACAATTTGTGTTGCTGAACCTGTTTTAGCTCTAGCAGCAAAAATCAAGACAAGAGAAATGCTCAAGGCATCTCTCACTGTCTTGACAGCTTCCAGATAAGATGAGAGCTTTTCAGGATGATTTGCTAAATAAGACCTGAGCAAAACTCTTGTGCACTCTTGTGAAAAAAAATGAAGGGAATTTTGATTTCTGTACCCACATAATCCCCATTGCACGCACTTGTTCCACAATTCTTCTTGAAAGCAGATTTGTTTTACCTTCATCTTCTGTAATAAAGGATTTGTGTCTTGGTGTGTCAACCCTTGAAGTGCCAGTTTGCCAAGACTGTCGATGGTCATTGGCTGAGGAAAAAGAAAATACAATTTTAGACATAGTAAGATGAGCACGGCATTAGGCCTACTGAACGTTATTATTCTTACTTCTACTAGGCCTAGGCCTAGCTAGATAAAATGCTCAGATTAAGACCAGTTATAAAACTGGACCTAATCTAAATTATTTTATCTGAACCATTATTCCTACTAGACAAAGGCAATTTTCTTGATATTATTTTAAGGTCTGCATGCTCCCAGGTTTCTAAATATTAATTTTAGAGCTCAAATCTTTTGTTAATGTACCTTCTACTGTACTGTTCAAAATAATTTTGTGTTATTACAATTTCTTTTTCCCTAAAATAAGCTTGAAACCTGAATGTGACGAATTTAAGACCAATTCATATAGGCTGGGGTGAGTATAAGATGATCATAATAATTCTTGCAAGACTAGAGTAGATAATCACTAGAAGTGGAAAATTGTCTTGACAATTTTTGACCTAATCACCATTGCAGTAATTCTATTGTAGGCCTACATAATTAAAGTTTCTTTTTCCCAGCAGGCTATAGGTAGAACAATAATAAGCACACAACTTCAAGCCTAATCATGCTAATACTGATTTGGAATATTAGGCCTATACATCTTGTTTTAAACTAGAGATGCTAAAGAAGCACTCAAACACCAAAAAAAGTCGTGTGAAAATAACATTGAAAATTCCCAAAATATAAAAAATGAGAAGATTTGGACCAAACCCTGAATTCAGAGTTTTCTCAGAAAAGTGGCATCTCTGTTTAAAACATTTCAATAAAGAGACCCATGCTAAATTTAAATTTTAACCTATCATGTTCATGTCGGGCTGAGAGTGAGAGCAATCTTGCAATGTTTTATTCAAAATACGATTAAAAAAAGTGATCAGAATGATGAAATAAAAAGGTTTTTAAAAAGGTTTTTAAAGAGGCACTACCGATCCTCAGCCTCGACCTCAATGCATTCAGGTTTACACACATCAGAATCGGAGATTAGGTCCCATTCGAAACCTTGTTTTTTTTTTTCTCATCTCATCTGATATTTTTACTGGACTCCTTCTCATTTTATGATGCTAGGCCCGACTATGGTTTCTTTACAGTAACCGGAAAATAGGTTGTACAGCATGACATTGACAGTAGGCCTACTCCCATGGCATGCCTCTATTATTAATAATAACAATACTAATTTACTGAATTACCGCTAATACAATAAAATGGTTAGGTCAGATTCAAAGAAATGTTGAAATATGCTGTAATTGGGTGGGGTACCTACATGCCTATTACGTTTGCAATTTCAGCAGTGACCGCATAGCCATAGTCCTAGCTAGGATAGCCTAGACTAGCCTCAGCAGGCAGAGCTCAGGCTCATGACATCAGTGACAGTGGTCAACTCTAAAAGGTCTGGCCTAGGCACTAGGATAGGCCAGGCTAATTTAAATTATTCCATTTACTCTATGTATCCTAGTTATTATTGTTTTGTTTATTTTGAATAAAGGTAGTATGATCTGATTATTTAACCTGTCGGCCGCTGCCCTAGGCTAGGCCGCAAGCCCTAGGCTAGGCCGCAAGCCTAGCAAAACGTTGTCATGGTTGTTTCACAACATTCAATCATGACATTTCATTTCAACTCTACACTGCCAGGTCTAAACATAATCATGATAATATAAGCATTCTATCAGATGGTTTTGTGTTTGCTGCCATACTCCTGACATGATTGAAGCACATGAATGCAAGACTAGCTGAATATCTCCGAAAATTTAATATTTTAGTATAATTTATGTATCATAAAGCACGTCCATGACGTCTGCTGCAGCTTTCTGCAAGTCTGCACACGGATCTGACATATCGTAAGAGGGCGGACTTTCATTTTACTGATCGATATGCATCCTACCCTGGGGTGTAGGTCACGGTATTTCCGTTAAGTGCTAGATTGGGCTATAACTTCTAACACTATCTTTATAGCTCTGATATAATTCTAAGCAGGAAGGGGGTAATTCAACTTTGAAGTGACGGGTGTGTGGGTAGCAGTTCGAAACAAGAGGTTGTGTGCCCAGAAGGATTCATTTGATGAGACCCTTACAAACATTATGTTTGGAGCAGGTCCCTGTGTTTAAATAACTAGGTCTGTGGTTTGACCCGTACCTCAAATGAGATACTAGTAATCATATTGATAACATTGCCTCTAAGATCTCTAAAAACCTGTCATTATTTGTCGTATTAGGCCGTTTATTGATAAATTAACTTGCTCTTCCTCATATAGCTTACTGCTCTCCTATATGGACCTGCAGTTGTAATAAATATGTCAATAAGATCTAGATATTGGAAAACCAAGTCGCACGACTCTCCCTGGACTGCAGAGTCCGTGATAAACATGTCGGGATATATATTGGTGAACTCAAGTGGATTATGTTCCGCAAAGAGCAAATAATTTTTACACTGACACTTTTCTATAGGTGTCTCCACGGTGTTGCTCCCGATTACCTGTCTGACAGTATTCGTCAAGAATTTATACCCGCAGTCATTGTACAGGGCTCCAAATATTTCAAATTAAGTGAGACCTCTAGCATATTTCGACAGGTGGTATTGATATGGGATACTAGGCCCCTTTCTTCCTATGACAAACATATTGGGTCCTTGGTACAAGTTTACTGGTACGCATCGGCTTACTGGAAACTTATGCATTCATTCTACAATGATCTAGGACTTGCGCCATGGTTGGACGGGATATCAATCCGCTTTGCGTTAATCTCTTGATACAAGGTTGCCCCATTTTTGATGGCCAAATAAAACCTTATTGTGTTATTTTGCATTGATATAAGAATGAATTATCTCCAATGCTGTGATAAGTTAATGTAGGTTATGTTCAAGTAACAAGTTCATGAACTAATTGCTGTGTTTTTTCATCCAAGCTATCTTAGATGTGAATAATGTATTTTTTAGGCCACACTATATTTACTAGCTACATTACTGGACCTTGTAGGAGTACCATCAACTTTTTTACACTTGTGGCATTTTTATGCCACAAGGTAAGTTTTAAAAAATAATTCCTCTTACCTCACGGTGATGGACAGACCTAAAACTTTTTAGATGTATCACTTATTTTGGGAAATCTACTATAATATCATATCCTGACGAAGTCGTACTCATTGAGGTGGCCGCACTTTCAGGAACTCGGGTACACGACTGTGGAATAACCCGTACAAACCAAAATCAAAATTCCTTTAAAAAGGGAAAGGGGTTTCCCAAGGGATGAGTCTTGTTGGGTTGTCTAGGGTTGGGAATACTATGTAAGAAAGCACGGTAGACACAATATCAGATTGCATTCGTGAAGTTTTATTGCACCTTGCGTTATTACAAAATTTGTTTGAAATAAGTATAAAATAGATATATTGAAATACAAGAATATAATATGAACCTTCATTTGTTGGTGAAAGTTGCAATTTGTATAGGAGCCAATACCACTAGCGTTTTATAGGGAAATATAAGGAAATTAAGAAAGCTTTATTTTTTGTAGCCAAATCCAAGGTAAAAGAAAGTGTTTAAGTGTTAAACATACTGAAGCTATACTAAGACAATACTTGGTTTTGTTTGTTACTCTTTTGTTGCACTTATAAGAATTGGGAAATGGGGTTTATTTCAGCATTTTAGGGAGTGGAGTTTGTTTTTGAGGTGCTTTTTGGCAGAAACAGCTGATGGATGATTGTGAGAGTTGCCTTTTGTTGTGTTCAATGAATGGTACAGACCTTTTACCTTGATAGTCCCTTGACTTCAGAAACAAAGGAGGGTGTGCTTGTAACCATAAATGGAGTTGGTTTTAATGAATAGCATTACTCCAGTGAGTCAATGTTCATTTTCAGCTCATTTCACGTGATTCACAAGACATACTGGTATGAAGCTTTGACCTTATTACAAATGAGGTATCCTATGTTGCACCTTGATTTTAATACCACAAAATTGCATAAAAACTCCATGCCTCTGTTCAATTTTCAACCCAAATTTGAGAGTTATTTAAGTAACAACGTTTAATGAAATAATTGCTGTTGTTGTCATCCAAGCTATCTTAGATGTGAAATAATGTATTTTTAGGCCAACACTATATTTACTAGCTACATTACTGTACATTGTATGAGTACCATAAACTTTTTACTTGTGGCATTAAAATAATTCCTCTTACCTCTCACGGTGAATGGACAGACCTAAAACTTTTAATGAGGTCTCACTTATTTTGAAATCTACTATAATATCAGGACTGAACGAAGTCGTACTCATTGAGGTGGCCGCACTTTCAGGAACTCGGGTACACGACTGTGGAATAACCTTACAAACCAAAAAAAGACCTCGTTCAGACTACCCGTTTTAAAATCCCGCCTTAAAAAACTCATATTGTGTGCTACTGTTTAGTTTTTCTCCATATTTTTCTCGCATTTAATTTATAAGTTATTTTAAGTGTAGTTTACCTTTTTGGCCAATTAGCATGCATTCCTTTCACTTATACCTTAATCTCATCATAATTTTCATATTTCTAGATTGTCAAAAGATTATTGGAATTAATTTTAATTTTTGGCAAATGTTTTGCTTGCGCTTTAATAGTGGTTATTTATATGTAGCTTTATGTAATTTGCTACGTTGTTTATAGATATGTTTCATCCTCGCACAATATTGTATGTTTATCATATTATTTACTTACTATTTAGATGTAGTATACAGGGTGACCCAATAAAAACTTAACCCAAATTGAAAGCGATATTTTTTCCACTTTCTGTAACTTGATATCTGTTGATTTTATTTTATCATAAAGAATGGGTAATTGAGCATCTTGCCTGAACAAATTGTACATTTTGTACACATGATAAACCGGTTGCCAGACACTTCAGCCAGAGAGGACACAGTACGGATGATATTAACATCATGGCCATTGATCGACCTGACAGCAAGAACTACTACCATTGACGTGCTTTGGAAGCCAAATGGATCAAGAAACTGCAAACCACCACACCTTTAGGCATCAACATTAAGGGATGATAATGGTCTCCCCCCTTTTTCCCCTTCTCCCTTTTCTGACTCATGGTTTGGTCATTCAGGTCACACCCCCATCCAGTAAATTTCATTCTTCTTTTCTTGCAAAATTGGACCACCTCGTCACTCTTGGCATGCCGTCCTCATGGTCTGGGAGCGGGAGCCAACGCACATAGACGTTGTTACCGCCTGGCTGTCCCACCTAGGCCGGCCATGTTGTTTCCGTGTGTCGGGTAGTGGCGACAGTGGTCCCCCATTTTCTTAGGTTCTTAGTTTTTTCCTCCCATTCATCCATCCATCCATCCTTATTGTGACGTGGATGGCCAACCATGGCTCTATGTAACATTTCTCTCCCATCTGGCTTGCCATACTTTCCTCTCTGGCTATTTTCACACTTGCTGATCACCTATATTGATTGAACTCCTTAGTTATTTAGATTTCTTTACCGTCTTGTTCTGTTTTTGATGGGTTCTTTCTTTAAGTTAGGCGGTATCGCCTAACTTACTTTGTTCTTACCGTTTCTTTCTTTCTTTCTGACAATTTGCTTATTCTCCAACATACTTGATCGGACTTAAACCACAATTGGTCACAAGCATGGGTTTGTTGAATGGTTCAAAAGTTATACTTTGTTTGGGGTCAAAGGTCACGTAGGGGTCACAGGGGTCAAAGTTAGTTACTGTGTGTAAAACTTAAAACAAGGTCAAATAGAAAATCTGTTTAGCCCATCTCATAGGACCTGATGAGAGGTCAATAAAAGTCAATCATGACTTCATCACTTGACCCATGGTTTAGGGGTCAGAGGTCAAAATACTTCAAAAATACCCTGGTGTTTGCAAGGGTATTTATTTTGGGAGGTCAAAGGTAATTTAAGGTCAATTTTCCGGGTTTAAAGGTAAAAATTCAAGAATTATCTCCAGAACTAAGCATAGTGAGAATTTTTTTATTGCCATGGGAAACAATGATTTGTTGTGTAGGTTTTTTACGGGGTCAAAGGTCATTAGGGGTCAAAAGGTCCAATTTTGCCCAAAAAATGCTAAAAATAAGACCAAAATTGGATTTATCTCAGGCCTAAGAAGAAGATAAAGGAAGTTATTGCCTGCAGTGATGTAAATTAGTGGTAAAAGAGGTCTATGTAGTCTCGACCCAAAAGGTCAAAGGGTTCAAGGTCAAAGGTCAAAATTACAAACAGTCCATTGCACTGAAATTGTCAGGGATATCCTAGTGGCATCATGACATACGAACAAGTACAGTGGACCCATCCGTGACCAGGGGGTCACGTTATAGGGGTGGGGTGGAAAATTGTTAAATCCCGACATGCTTGGATTGGTTGAAAACACAATGACAGCGTCTAAAGTTGGGATTTCTTTGCAGCTACTGCCTGGCTCAGTTGGATACGGTATTTCTGGAAAAAGGGTTAGTCATTCCGTGAATGATCTGGATTATATATAGTCCATTTGTCTGATGTTTGTCCTTTTCATATATTCACGTTATTTAGCGTTTGGCGGATTGAGTTGAAAAATCAAATAATATTGATCCTTGTAAAGTTGTTAGCACGTAAAATACATTTAATGACCATTGTGAAATATTGGTGAAGTTACAGGGGCCAAAGGTCAAGGTCACCTCAAGGGGATCACCATCCATTCCCAATAAATTCTTGTAAATTAGATCTGTTCCCAAATCTAGAGTTTGTATGTCTGTATTATCTCTGTGGTTTGACTACTCACTTCACTATAGAGTGGTTCTACTGCCCCATCTGTATACTAGAGCTGGTCTCTCTCACTGACAAAGAAAGGCGTGTCCTTGTGGCACGTTGGTGTTTAATTTCAATGTATAAATTGTTTTTACCCATTGGATGTTGTGAAACACTTTTTGTAATTTACTTGTATCCCATGTTGGTGTGTCCACTATGATCCTTGGATCCATCCTGGTACTGCTGGACAGTTGGAATAGCTTTTGTCGTTTTATATGTACATTTGGTTGTGTTATGATGGCTCATGGACGTCAAAGGTCAGAAATACCTTTCAAACATAAATAAATGAGCCTGTGCCACAAGTGATAGGAATTTATATAATAAACACAGATTTACTGCCATTTTAATCAGTTTTGTTCAAGAATGTAAAAAAACATTATTCGTAAATTACCCACAATTTAGAAGTGATACTTATAGAGTCCACTAATGTCCAAAAGAGCGTTGCGTTTCAACGATGATCTGTCATCACAGCGAAGACTTCAAAATGACAGCATGCAAAGTCACAATTATAAATATTATTAGGGAATATTCCATGGAATCTTGCAGTCCTGAAGATAACTTTGTCCAAAAGTTCAGGTTGGAAAGGTAAATCAGTCCGACAACACTAATATTCAACAGTTATCAGTCCAGCCATTATCACCACGTTCCATCTGTCCCCAATTTGGAATCCTAATTTGACTCCATCACTTTTGGCTCAAAGACGAAGTAGAAAAATATAGCACCTCGCTCACGTGAATTGAAAATATAATAAATCCTGGCACTATGTACTGTACAGGTATGCCACTTATTGCAGATCATATAATAGTATAGCTTCTAGGGGGGGGGATACTTGCTACTGGGTGCTGGCCAATCTTACCTCTTGAAACTATCCGTTATACAATCATTTCACAAGTTCTTAGTCTAAAAATAGACATTTACCACAGAATCATGCACAAACATATCCTTGCACTAGCTGACCATTGGAATTCACATAACTTACATCATTGCATTGCATCACTTCACTTACAAGGTAACCCCGAATTATGCAACCTGTTTTGATCTCAAAGAATAAACAAGGGGGGAATCTCAGTTCTAAATTACATATGAGGA
>JAMKCH010052961.1:0-10251 GCA_023653785.1 Ophioderma brevispina
AGTGGGGCTACTGTCACGTGAAACTAGCCGCAAGAAGACAAAGAATAGATGCTTTTATCACTAGCCAAGGCCTATTTGAGTTTAACTTCATGCCATTTGGATTAGCATGTGCTCCAGCAACCTTTGAGAGGGCTATGGAGAGGATTTTAAAGGTCTCAAAGTGGAAGACATGCTTAGTATATCTGACGGTATAATATCCACGGGGACAAGCTTTGATCAAGTAGGCAAAGGCTGACAATGTCTTTAGCAGGATAAGCTTAGCAGGACTAAAAGTAAACCAAAGAAATGCCAAATTTCCAAAAGAATGGTGACCTACTTGGGCCACTGGTCTCAGCAAAGGGGATTGAAACATCCGAGAAAACAAAGCTGTAGAGTCCTGGCCAATACCAAAGACCAGTTCAAACAAGTGCACAGCTTCTTAGGACTCTGCTCCTACTATCGACCGTTCATCCGCAACTTCTACACAACTGCAAAACCCCTCCACCTACTTACTAGCCTATACTCCACTGAGAAAATAGGGGTTTTCTTATGGACAGATGCAGCAGAAGTAAGCCTTTCGAACCCTGAAGCAAGCTTTAGTTTCTGCACCACACTTTCTGAAATCCCCCAGGCATGAAGTCTTCCTAGATACCAAAGGTCGAATCATGGGATTGCTGGGGTTGCTATCCCACCAAGCAAAATCGCTATTTCAGCCGCAACCTAAAGCGGAAAGACACGTCATAAACTCGCAAGGAAAACTCCTATGTAGTCGCATCAGTGAAGCACTTTCACCATTTCCTATTTGGAGAACCCTTTATCATACGCACGACCCGGAGGCCTGGACCTGGCCTTATGAGGTTTAAAACACAGAGGACAAGTTGTTATATGGTGGAATATTGGGAACTTACAATTCAAATTTGAAAAATAGCCCTGCCTGTAAAATGGAAAAGCCGATGGCCATCACGTAGGCCTTGTGAGGGACACACTGTACCCAGTGATGCCGTATAGGGAAAAGCAACATGAATGACAAAATTGTTCATATACCAAACTGCACAAAAAGCAAACTGAATCTATACCAGAGAACCCTAATTGATCCAAAACGACAACAAAGGATGACCCAGTCCGGGTCACCGATAGTGAAACAATCTGGTGGTTAGGGGATGACTAACCAAGAATAGACGGCCCAATTAGAGGAACCCACGTCATAGGAAATGACTAGGATACAAAGAATCGAAAACCACCGACCCACCTGGTCTGAGATACCATAAAAGCCCACGTTTAAAGGTTACTGGACATTCGTGGTGTCGGCTTCGTTGTTGTTACTTCTATTGCGGGTTTCGTTGTTTTTGTGTGTGTTATTTTGTTTTTCTTTTTTTTTTTTCTGGGAAGCCTTAGGTAGGGGAAGGCATACTATACAGAAATTGGAAGTGTCAAAAGGATGGCCATCGAATTTTACTAGTGTTGCCCGAGAGTTTACGTAAGAGCACCTGTATATGGAATTACATACAAGAAGAGTAGGGGGGACACTTGGGGTCAAGAAAAACTTTGCTCAAGGTCGGGAACGCTATTACTGGGAGGGCATGGATACTTCAATAAGAGAATGGCATTAATCGCTATTTACCGTGTGTACAGGAACAGAAACACTTTAGAAGGATAGAGCACCAATGCAAACATAGTGTCGGGGCGCCATGGAAAGAATGGCTGTTGACATCCTTGGGCCTCTCCCCCAAAGTAAAGAGGGAAACAAAATTTGTATCTGTGTAGGAGACTACTTTACAAATGGGTAATGCTATTGCTGTCCCTCAACAAGAAGCCTCACAGTAGCCACAGATTATTAGAAAGTTTTAGAATACTTGGGGGCCCCCCGACAGATGCCATCTGACCAAGGCAGAAAGTTTGAGTCAGAAAACTAATACAAGAACTATGCCAACTATTAGACATAGATAAGACAAAGACAACCCCGTATCGGCCCCAGAGTGATGGCATGATCGAAAGGTTCCACCGAACTCTAATAAGTATGATAGCCCGACCACATCCAAACCTCAGAAGGAACTGGATGATCACTCCCATACGTTTTTTTGTTTCCAGTCCTCGGTGAGCCTCAAGAAGCGTTAGACCATAGAACTGACCAAGTGGGATTTACAAACCTGGTGACAGGTTAATGTTATTCCAGACCATTAAAAAGAGGAGTCTCAGCCAAGCGACAAGACGACTGTCACTGGACAGGACTACACGAAGTCACTGAAGGAATCTTGCCATCTATCCGCATGAAATTTTGCCACGATGGTTTGAGCAGGACTCTGAAGGATTCGTGAAAGCCACACCAAATACAAACCCTCTAACTGAACCCATCTGCCACGTCCTAAGTCACCCTAGTGCATGTTGTAAGAAATTTATTAAAGGCTCTATAACTAAGATGACCGAGTAGTAAGCCCATACAGTTTGTACTGAATCTCCAACAAGGCTCAAGTTGTATCTTTGTTAACAATGTCTCGCCAACCTGGCAGTTGATGCCACTTCTGCACCCATGTTGCCAAACCTTGACAAGTTTTTCAAAACCATTTCAACAGGCACCAGACCGTCACAGCTCCGGTTCCCCAAATTCCTGACAATAGCGACAGAATGCCCTTATGTGGCGGTGACCAGAAGGGACTGTACAATTCATAAGAGCCATACCACAAACCTCGGTCGCCAGTGTACCGCCCAAAACACCAGTCTCTCCACCCCAAAGAAGTTGAATCTGTTAATGATCGGAAATGGCCAATCGCAAGTTGTGGTTTTTAAAGCCATACGATGTACACCACCCACCCCCGATTTCAAGGAAGCCTATGACACTCGACCGTCGTCAAGTCAGCCCCCGTCAGGAGTAGGAACCGTTACGTCAACGGTCTAATTCAGGAAGCTGTTCCAAAACCTGCTTCGGCCTTTCTCCAAGAAATTGGCTAAAGCAGTTGCTCCGATGAAACCGGCAACCTCTATCGCTACCAAGACGGCCACTTCCAGCAAACGGTAACCCCGTACTACCAGAGGCAGCTATCTGTACTGGACAAATGCACCATATTCAACCAAGGCCACTCCATTCAAATCTGCCACTACCAGCAAACCAGCTGCCCTGATTGGAAGTAAACATGAAAACAAGTCCCAAATCCCTCCACCTAAGTCAACAACCAAACCACTTGCTGCAGGTTACAGCTGTTCTAACAATGAGATGATGAGTGCTGTCGCTACCTCTTCAATTGACTCCCTGGATGGCAAACAATGAGCCCGAGAAGACGATGGCAGTCAACAATCATACACCCACCCAGATTTCAACATCATCTTGGCTGATACTCCAAGTATGAATTACTAATCTGAACTGCGCCCACCATTGATGAAAACTAGACGTCTTTGAAGACAGAGAAACGAGAACTGTATTGTTAAAAGAAAATTAATTATTTCCATGGGCCAGAAAGGTTTTCACTACTAAGGAGGGTACAAAATGATTTTTGTTACAGTGTGTAGGCGACCCATTGGGGATATACCAAAAGGCATGCTAGAACATTCAGATGAGTAGCTGTCCATCTAGGGGTCAATTAGGTCATCTCCGGTGGTCATATAGGAGCTAAAAATTGAAAATGCTCCAGTCAATTTGAAACACATACCAACTTGCTGATATGATCCAAGAGAGTCACAAAGTGTGCAGGCATAATTTTTCTGTTGACCTTGTTTAGATGGGATACAGCAGAAAATAGTTCAAGGTCAAATCAGAATGGTAAAATATGTTAACCTGGGGATAGAGAACACGTCCACCACACATTTGACATGAGGGGGCACATAATCTCCCAAGTATTCATTTGTGTTTTTAATTTTTAGACCCATATTTTGACTCAACTAGGAAAATAACTTTTGTTAGTGTTATCCCACATAAAGAGAAAGAGGTTTATTTTACTTCAAACTGTAAAGAAAACGTTGACATTTCTGAACTTAGAAGTATTTAAAAAATATCACATTCATTTAGGATTTTTTTTTGGCCATATTATCATTGCGTTTTGCTTTTGCTAACATTATACATGTAATATGATAATATATGTTAAAACTTGCAAACACTGTGAAGTTGGATGTCTAGACTCATCACAAGGGTCTACAACAACAAAATCTTTCACCAAGTTGGATGATAAACGTTCAAATGACGTACTTTTGCATTTTAATACAAAACCAGCCGAAACAGTTTGATCAATGCACTGTCAGTGGTGCATACTTTTTAAACAATGATGCAAAAATTTAATTGTTTTGTTTTAAATTAGCCAACACAGATAGTACCTATAGTAAGGTCAATGTTTTGGGGGGTTTGGAGCAGGTTGGTGCCCATTTACATGTTTATTTTCAAGATTTTGTAATTAGAGAGCTTCCATGTTCTATTTACTACAAATGGGGGGTCGCTCACATATATGGAGTCTTTGGTTATTTTTTTGCTAAATTTTCTCAAAAATAGAGGTCTATGTTTTCCGCCCCCCCAAAAAATAGGGGGTCTGTTTGGTCGACAGTGGTAGATGGTCAAAATCATGGGGTCTTGGGGTGGTACTTTGAAAAAAAAATTATGGTGGGTTCATGGTTTACGCCGATGTTTGAAAAAATGGTTTTCTTAAACAGCCTTACATACGCGCCACCTTCAAAATAGAGTACCGTCCCCGGCAATGAGATCTAGCTACGAGTCTGTCTGTCCGGCACTGCGTTTCGTTATGCTTGCAAAGCGTCTAAGGCAGGCGTCATCTTGGTGGACCTTACTGCAGCATACGACACCGTGTGGCACCAGGGCTTGACACTCAAGCTTCTCAGGACCATCCCGAATCGTCACCTTGTACAATTCATATGTAACATGCTTGCAAACCGTAGCTTTATTCTCAAGACCGGTGATGGGCAGAGTAGTCTGCGTCGTCTGAGGAACGGAATACCACAAGGATCTGTACTGGCTCCCATGCTGTTCAACTTGTATATCAGCGATTTACCTCAAACAACATCTAGACAATATGGCTATGCCGACGATCTTGCCCTTCTCCACTCGGACAGCAGCTGGATAGAAGTGGAAAGTACACTTACTGCAGATATGACCCTACTTGCAGCATACCTCAAGACCTGGAGACTGAAGGTGAGTGAAGCCAAGACCACCGCTACTGCCTTCCATCTCAACATACACTAAAGAGGCTCGTCGCCAGCTTCAAATCAGTCTCAACGGAGCGCCTCTGCCATACAATCCTACACCAACTTATCTGGGAGTGACGCTTGCCCAGCAGCTTACTTATCGGCAGCACCTCGAGTCCGTATGCGCCAAGGTATCTTCGAGGAATAACCTCCTGTGCCGACTTGCTGGATCCTCATGGGGCACCAGCCCAACGACTCTACGCACCACCACCTTGGCTCTGGTCTACAACGCTGCTGAATATGCCGCCCCAGCATGGTGCAACAGCTCTCACACAAGAAGCCGGACACGGTACTCAACGAGATCTTGAGAACCATTACTGGTTGCCTCCGTCCCACTTCATCTGAGTTTCTGCCAGTGCTTTCAGACATTGCACCTGCAGTGCTTCGGAGAGAACACCACACGCACAAACTGGTGAATAAGGCTCTACTGGACAAGAAGCACCTGCTGCATAACACTGTCAAAGAATCACACCAGCTCGGCAGACGGATACTGTGCTCTCGTCGACCTTTCTGTCGACACGCTGCTAAACTCTCCAGCTCCCCATTCAACATCTTACTTACAGACATGGAATACTGCCTGGCTAGATACTTCAAGACCAGACCAACTCACTATTACACCTACAGAACTACCACCTGGTAGCAATCTTACACGCAATGAACGGGTCACCTTAAACCGGATTCGCACAAGAGTCGGTCGCTTCAACAGCAATATACACCGATGGGGGCTGCGACCATCTCCAGCCTGCCAATGTGGTTCTCCATCACAGACTGCGGATCACATTCTCAATGAGTGCCCTACCTTTCGTCCACCGGTGGACATAAACTTCTCAAACCCCAACCAAAAAACAGTGAGCTGGCTCCACCGTCTACGACATATTTAGCTGCTTCCTCATACGCAAGCAGAAGAAGTTATGCTTGATATATGGGGCCGATAGTTAGCATGAAGGTTGGGGAGGACGATCTGACGTTTATTAGCAGTGTTTTAGAGTGACCCAAAAGGTCAAAGGTCATCTAGAGGTCAATTTGCTTAGAAATGCCCTATGACCACCAAATTTGGTCAAAGGACCACTGACCTGAGAACAGAACAAATCTGAGGTCAAAGGTCACACACATAGGTCAAAAGTCACACGGGGGAATGCACTAGTTTAAATTAAATACAACAAAATGAAGTATGCATATATTTGGAGTGGAGCTTCGATCGAGGCATTTGTTGGTGTAAGTTGACCAAATATGCTTGTGCGTGAAATGGCTTATGTGTGATAGTTTCTTTACTTAGCTTCAATTAAAATGTGATTAAAATTAGCACCCAGGGTGGGGAAAAGCACTCAGTTGGTGGAAAAAAGAAGAAATATCTTGTAAAAGTGGGTATTTTGAGTCTCCATAAATAAAACCCTGGTATTAAAAACAATTATTTTTCTTTTAAGAATACAAAAAATATTTTTCCGCACCCATTAGCATTTATGAAAATGCTTAAACGAACATTTTCAAAGGATCCAAGTATATTTAAGCTTTCATAATCCCTTCCATTAAATAATAACAACTGATAGTTAGAGTTACCATAGCCATTTATAAGTCATGTCTATGTGTTTATCCATATGGTGTCTATTCATATTTAACAATAGAGAATTTTCATACTCTAAAAACACTGAATTCTGAGACTAAGCTACTCCTTAAATTCCTTATGGCTTTCAGACACTAGAGACATGTAATCTTTTTCAAAAACTTGCTAGAAATTTGTACCCTTCTTAGGTATGAACAGCCATTTTTAGCTCGCTGGCCCAAGGCCTAAATAGTATGAAGAGCTAAAAAGCTTTAAAATATTAATTAACCCTTAAAAATTTCCATTAATCCTTGTAAAATTAGTATGTTTCTAATGCTATTAATGCTACCCATACGGATCTCTTTTGGTGAGTGTTTAAAAAATCCACTCAGTTTAAACAATTTTAGACAAACTTTAGAGGGTATGGTCCACCAACAATAAGCTTCAACAAGTTCATATTCATTATATTCACAATTCCCTAACCAACTTCGCCCGCCATTATTAACCTTGGCACAAACCCCTAGGCCCCAACCCCAAACATATTAATCTAGGACTGTTCTGGCACACACCCCTTTCCACATAAGCGTGTTTATAATTTCAATCGCCCCAACATCATTATCATCCAATAAGACCAAATATTTTCAACATGGCGTACTTCTTTTCGCAGCCTGCCAATTTGTATGTTTTCCCTAACGCTCACAACCTTATTCCATACACAAAAGTCCGCCATCTTTCTAAATTCCAAATTCCATTATTTAAGCTAAACAATTCAAGAATTAATTTAAAAGTTCCAGTTTCACCAAACGGCAATATTGTTTTCAATACGCCCACTTCTTTTCCCGGCCAAAACATTCACGTAGGCCAACAAACGCATACTTTATCAGTGTAATGTATTGGCAGGAGATTATTGGGCCGTGAACACGATATGCCCACCATAACTTCCGTAGCTAGAAGTTGCACCAAGTAAAATTTCGGCCAATAAAACGCTACCTTTTTGAACCTCTTCACGCACATGTTCTTTTGATGTTTACAAACCTGTGAAACGGGTGGTCACCAAATTTCATGTCCATAAACAAATGTATAATTAAATTTTGCTAATAATATATATTTAAATGTAGGCCTTATTTAAGGATCGATAAGTTAAGAAAAGTACTCTGTAAAAGTGTAAATAAAGAAAAAAATGTATCATTGCTGTTTGAGTGCAAAACACTCCCCACATGATACAATTCCACCAAAATATTCCTGACAATCAGAACGATCTCTTATTGAAACTATTTTGAGAGTGGCATTTAGGGCCAATCATCACTGTCGTTGCATCATGCATAGCAACTACGCCGTGGAATAAGGTAAAGCCGGGGGGGGGGGGCGGGGGGGGGGCAATTCACATATTGACATGGATATAGGTGTAAGACTCGCGCTTCAAAAAACCCAGGGGTTCTTTGGGTGTGAGAGAAAGGCAAAATCTCATTCGGTGCCATTTCCATCCGGGACTTTTACCATTGCCTCATTTTAGTTCGGCTAATCACTATCGGTATGAGCGTAGAGTAAACACCAGAAAAACTTACCCTATCTTGACGTTGACACTATAAGCTACTATAGTTGTGTAACGTCCGGTAAGGTGACAAGGTAGGGCACGTTACGAACGAAAATATAACGTTTGTCGTGAATTTCAAACACCAGTGCCTCGATTGTTTTTTGTTCCATAGATATTCTTCTACTAGAGAGTAGATATGTGCATGGAATGTGCACGTGGTGATAAAAGCATATAAAAATTTGGGAACATGAGTTTGGGAATGGTATAAGAGGCTTTGGCTATAGGGGCATCGCAGATTTTTCGTGTAAACAACAAATGGCGCGACCATTTCCAAATGGCTGCCATTCTGGTATTTTAGTCATTGATGTTTAATATTAAAACAAAAAATTTTGTTTGTTTGTTTGGGGTTACTAAGATGATTTACAAATTGTCATTTAATTTAATTTTAAAATAGAAATTATTAAGGGTACTATTCAAAGTTGTTTCTCTAACAAAAAATGGTGACCATTAAAAAATGGCATCGGTTTTTTCCCAAAATGGCATGCCAATTCCCTTATTTTTACCAATTTCATGATCTGATATATATGCATATTTTTTTACCAAAGCTAATTCTTGTCACACAGCAATGCAGCCAAAAATAAAGCCTGTAAAATAGGCAATTCAATACAAATTGTTTGATGGTACTAATGCCAGACATTTATGTGGCAAGCAATGCAAAAAAAAAACTAGGCAATCGATAAAAGTGGCAGACATTTAAAAATCGGTCACCATGGCTCGTATTTTCTTCACCTTGTAGAACTGAAAAAACTTCAAGACTATGTAAGGAATCGTTTTTGTAATTTTGTTTCATAACAAACGATTTTGAACATTTTCCAAAATTGGGGGGGGGGGGGGCTTTTCCAAAGAGTATAATGTTACTATACTCATTAGCGGTCTGGTCTATGCTAGGAGCATACCACCCATTGAACAGGACAGTATACTGTGGAATGAAGGGCTGGGACCACATTGAAAAAACCTCCAATGGCAGATCAATTGCTAGGTCTTTACAGTGTTTACATAACATCGATGCACTGAATCCCTTGTTTGGGGTTACTTTATCCATTATATTATTAATTATGTTGGAATTAGGTTTTTTTTATTGCCGGGAATGTATTGCTAATGCCAAACAAGATGACTATTTTGTGTAAAGCACCAATGAGTGATGTTATATACGCTGATGTCTGACCAAATGCAAGGAGTAAAACATATTCTTCAAAATAAGGCTTACCAAAATCTGCTACCTTCAGATGCATGCACTTGGGTAAGAATGATAATCCAATCATGGCTACCCAGTCATCAGTGGCTTAATTGTGGCAATGTCAAACTCTTTTTAAGATGACAAACCAGCAAATCTTCTCATTTTGGCCGTAAAAAGTCTTCAGCCAAACAAGATATTAGTCAAAAGCGTGAATATCAAGGAACTTACTAAAATTGATTATTTATTCATGTTCTTCATAACATTGTGTAGTTCATAGTATTAAAATAATAACAATTTGATATATTAGCCTAATGGCGAGAGGCCTCAAGGCATGTCACCATATTTAAAAAGAGTATCTTCAATTTTATCAAGCACAAATCAATTCAACAATAAACCTTCTAATGTGACAAACAACTAAGATAATAAATAATACTAATAATACAAAAAATTTAAGAATAAACTTCTTAAAGAGAAATTAAGAGAATAAAGTGAAGTAGAAATTTCAAACATTATACTGGACCAAGAGATAGAAGAGAAAGGCAAACCCAGTTGCCTCCCACACTAAGAACATATGGGGATACATCTGAATCATCAGTGGAGATCTGGTGTGTATTGTGACTAACAGGCAAAAAAATTGGTTAATAATCTATGGATCATTCCTGGATTCAGATGCCTCAAACCCTACATAATCTGATGATGTTGAAATAAACAACTATCAGACAGCCGAGTGGAGGAAGATAAATGAATAAGAAAGACAGAGAAAAAGTTCACAATATAAGTATT
>JAMKCH010052962.1:0-16277 GCA_023653785.1 Ophioderma brevispina
TTCATGTAGAAACATACTCTTTCAATGCCCTATTCACCTACTGTGCTGATATGTCAAACCATTAAACCGCATTTTTTGTCTATCTTGGCAAAGAAATGGAATTGAAGACAAATTTCAGGACAACATGAGAAAACACACCGTCATCCGAATTTCTAAAATTTATACTCTTTCTCAGTAAGTCGGGTCCAAAAGGAACATAACACTGATTTTTTTAAGGTCATTCCTCCAAAATCAAACATCCAATCAGTTCTGGCAATTTGCATTGCATACTTGACTAATGGCTGTTAGTTTTGCATTTAATGTACTGCATCATCATTTACAGCCATTTTCTCTCTTTTACACCTGAATATGTGCAGGGCTAGAATTTCTGCGAGAATCCAAGAATCGATTCTCGAAAGATTCTCGTAAATTGATTGCGGAATCAATGTGGATTCTCCGTAAACTTTAGATTTTTACACAGTAGCGAATTAGAGATTCCCACCGCAAATTCTTTTTTATAATCAAGACTGATTCTCGCACTCTACTACGAATTTCTACCCCTTCTTCTTCTAAGCGTGTCCACATGTCATTAGTAATGGCTGTGTTGGTGGCAGGGATTTATTCAACTGAGTAGCTTATCCGTGGCTGCGTGTAGCCTGATAGGACCTCCTAACTGGCCCACTACCCCCTATGTGATGTCACCAGTTTGTGATTGGTGTAGGGGATGTAGTGTTTTTACGACACACAAACTAACTACACGTATTTACCTTCTCAAATAATTTCAAAAAAGATTTCCACATGAGTGGCTGGAAGGTTCAATAGCTTGAACTCTATTTAAATCAATGCTCTAACCATTTTTTTTAGTCTTATACTCTAGTCAAGTAAAGGATTTTACCTTTTGTCTGGCGAACAAGTTCCAAATATTTTTCAAGATGTCCTGACCCCTCCTCTTCTCTTCCGTTAGTACCTTGTGCCAATTGAAATTCCTCATCTTTTCTGGCTTCTTCATCAGTCTTGCTTCCCTGAAATTTGATAATATTATCCATACTAAGTGAAAGCAATCCAACAGATGACAAAACAAACAGATTGTATAGTCCTTCCAAGAATCAACCTTTTTACCCCCCATGTTCTTATTTAACAGTGCTACATTATATAGTGACTTTTCTGTTAATAATCTCATTCTAAAATATTGAATGCGGTTGACTAGATTTTAATTATTAGACTCACCTCTCGCTCTCGTATCTTGTTCTCCCTCGTTGTTTCATTCCATTCCAATAATGCAGGAATTCTTCGCCAGATTTCTGGCGCAGCAGGGAGAGTTCATCCCTAGCTGCAGCATCTTGGACTTGCTTAGGCAATTATTCCACTAGAAAGTAAAATATTTAGCAGAGAAATGCATATAATTATTAGAAGCGTCCACACAACGCCCCCCTTGATGAGCGGCCACTTTGATGAAGCTGTAATAACCAAAGAATATTTTACCTTTTAAATGAATTACACTTACTTGCAGGTACATGGGACGGCGATGGGCATGGAAAAATGATGGCGCCCTCAACTGGCTTGCACTTTCATGTCCGGTCTTGAAGAGCAGATGCTTGCTGCAGCACAGTATCGTCCTTGGGTTTGGTGGAGGTACATGTTATTGTATTTTTCATCTGACCAGCGATGAGGAGAGCCTCATCCATTTACTAACCCCAAAAACAACATCAATTCCTTCCACAGAAACCATTAAATTTCACTTCCTGAATTATCTCACCAACAGGTACATTTCCTGGATGTCACCATCAAGAAAAGAAGGCACCCTCTCCACAGATCTATATACAAAGCCCACAGACACTCTCAGTATCTTCTTCTCTAGTGCCACCCTTGCCACTGTAAGACTGGCATAGCTTACAGTCAGGCTATTCGCTTGGGCGCATATGTTCTAATGATTCTAGATTTTTATACCATTCCATGAATTTGAACACCTAGTGCAGAGACACAGCTCCAGCAGAGTCAACAAGCATCCAGAGAGCCTACTACCTACCCAGGACTACAGCTATTGCAGAGAAACCCAGAAACTCAGTATACTACTACGCCCAAATCCCCCTTGTGGTTACTTTTCATCCCAGTCTTCCTCCCCTGCTCGTATTGCTAACCTAATCCTCATATTCTTCACACTTCAGATCGCCTTCGCCGTGCTGTTCCTTACACTCCCATCTTGGCCCCCTACATACCCCCGCATCTACGTGACATGATTGTGAGGGCTTCAGTCCCCCCCCTAACTGATACTTTTTCTCCTACAACAGCAAGGTCCTTTCAAGTCCACAGGTTCGAGATGTATCGTCTGCAAGGACCATATACAGGAGGCAGACTCTGTCACCAGTCATGCACTGGTACCAACTACAAGACCAGAGGCACCATCACTGTAGTACTTCTAATGTCATTTATCTTATTTCCTTGCAGAGTGTGTGAGTCCATTTTTGTTATATGTTATTTTATGCCTTGTTTGTTACATGTTATTTTGCTTTATTTTGTTATATGTTATAAAAAAAAAATTATGCTTGTTTTGTTATTGTATTCCCATTCATTTTCACTTTTCCCCCTTTTTCTCTCTCTCTTTCATGTTTCCTCATTCCCGGTCCTTCATTGCCCCCAGCTTTGATCATCATTCTTCCCGCCTCCACTACTCTATGTCCCATTGTTCTCTCAGCTTTACCCTGTCCATGCCCCACTGAGTTCCTGGTCCTTTATCTCCATCTCCTTGTTCATTAACTCTTATTGTTCTTTTTTCAGCGGCTCTCCCCCAGTCCCTTGCCCATCACTCCTCCGTCCTCCACTTCTCCATGCCCCACTGATTTCTTGGTATTCGTCACTTATCTTTGTTCATTAATTTCCATTGTTTCTCTTTTTTCAGCTTTCTCTCCCCCTTTACCCTTCATGGTTTCTGTCTTTTGTTCCTTGTTTATGGTTTGTCTTCTCTGTTGTTTCGTCAGTTTGCCCTTTGATGAAGATCCTGCTAGGATCGAAACGTCAGGCCCACACTCTAGTATACAATTATTAGAAGACATTGTTGAGACATTTTACAAATCTGTTAAAACCGCCAAGCCGTATGGCCGGATTGCTTTTTCTCCTAGGGTATGTGCAGTTGTGTATGTATAATCTTGACGCAAGAAGGTGTAGACAAAAAAAGTCCATAAGCCAGTCTGCCTGCATGGAAGGCACTTGAAGCTAAGTGGACTATTGGACCCAAACCTCAACAAACTCCATATATCGGGCAGTTAGGCGTTCGCCTAGGAGCTTATCAAAGGCATAGGTCTAAACACTTTCAGTCTATAGACTAAAATTATATTGAGTTTGGCTACTCTAACTCATCTAGAAAAAAAGATTTGAATTTTTTGGGAATGTTGACCTTTTTTGACATTGACATTTTGTATGTAAAACTACATCGTAAATAGTATTTCACCTGTTAAATATCTCCATCCATGCTGACCCACTATAATAGTTAATACGCTTCTGTTTCAAAATTCCTTGGTCATGATCGTAAATAAATTGTTTGACACAAATAACTAACTTTTTTATCTCACGAAATCGCAAATACGATCCCCCCGTTTTTCTGATATTACACGTCTGCTCCGAAAACAAATTTCTTAATTGAGAATATAGAATGTCGACTGGCAACAGCAGTTAATACATGTACACATGTGGCAAAACGGCCTGTGTTGGGGGCCTTCCTTCGCTGCAAAGTACATGTACATGGTACCTTCGCCCAGCGAAGCTTTTTTAAAAATCTTCTTACTTAGCGCGAAGCCAACAGCGGCTCAGACGACCTTCCCAAGTACCTTGTCAAACCTCAAATTTGTGTTTTCCGTGACCCGGGACCTCTGTTTTCACAAAAATTTCTCTAACTTGGTTTTAAACTATATGGTCTCAATTCTTCATGGCAGTTTATTAAATGACATTAACAACATGACTAATAGGCAAACCTGTTTAGAAGCCTGAGTTTAAGGTCTTTTTGTGAAAACGTCAAAGTTCACCACTTTGAAATTGTACAGTATCTCCAGTTTTGTTTATCTCAAAAGATCGTCGATCTGACCCACAGCATTCTGAATCTGAAATTGCGAAAGGGTGTATCTATTCATAGTTTTCGCACAAAACTTCCTTTACATTATCGAGAGCTGCCTTAAAAGTCGTAGTGGGTTTATTTCTAATTTACTTATTAAATGATCAAGAAATGATTCCCAATTGCTATGCGCTTGGTTCTTTTCCTTCCTACCATGTTGCAACAAAAACATTTAATATTGTACATCCAGAATTATCAACACATGAATTGGCCATTCGTCGGTCACGTTGGGTTGAGAAAAAAACAGAACCAAACACCGGTGATTTTTTACTTTCAACCCAATGCTGCTCTGTCATCGTAACCAATCTGTTATTTCCTTTTACATGAAGTCTAAGCCTAATCAAAAATGATGTATCCCTTTCACTTGATTGGTTATTTCATCATGGGGGCAAATGAAGTTAAATCACATTTGTGACCATCAGATGGTCACACATGCAACCAAACTTTGGGGGGGGGGACAACGCATGACCAAATAACCAATCTACCAAAAGTGGAACATTATTTTTGGTTAGGTTTGGACAAGGTTAGTTAATATGAAAAAGTAATAACAGATTGGTTTACGCTGACAAAACATCATGGCTAAAAGTAAAAAATCACCGTTTTTTGGTCACAAACGTGACCGAAGAATGGCCCTACGCTTAACCAACTTGCTCTCGTCACATGTTTAGTGTTGTGATATCATAATGTGCCAAATGACCATTTCTGGTATACTGGAAAATTAGGTGTATTTTTATAGCTGCCATTCGTCACAATCACACGTTTTCCTATTCTCTAATTTATTTTTGTTAGAGAATAAGACCCACATGTATTAAGATAAAATTAAGTAATAGCTTTTCTTGTATAGTCATGATGCATGCATGCAAAATTCGGGTGTGGATGTGGACAATTGTCCGTTTCATTTTACAACACCTTTTAAGTGGTTCTTAAAACCAATTATCCTGTTAGCAAGGACTAGAGGAGCCTTGGGTATACTTCTGTTGCCATTGGCCCAATGTCAATTATCATTATATGGACAGTCAATGTACTATTTCATTTTGTAATTTAGAATCCATTTTTCAACAAAATTACAAAATTAAACAAGTAAATTGAATTTTTATTTGAGAGGTGAACAATGAAGCTTGTCCGAGGTATTTTTATGAAAACCTGTAGCCTGGCAAGAAGAAAATGAGTAGTAAACAACTTTTAACTCACTTTGAAAAAATTGAGCCCTCATTTACCAAAAGGGGCGTAACGGCACGTAATATGAGCCTATTTCATGTTTACGTACCAGCCTGGTATCACCTCTGTTTTTACAACTTCCACTCGTACTTGCTATACTTTTCGCCACATGATTCCCTCTTCTTCAGATAAATTTCTAGTAATTACAAGTTTCATGATATAATCCAGCATTTGTTATTTGTAAGATGTATCTTGGAAGATGAATAGGCAGTAACTTGGGCACGTAACCGGGGACGTAACTTGGAGTCGAGGAGGTTGAGACCGAGTCTACTCTAGGCACGGATGTATTATTTGTATCACCATGTCTAGGCATCGGGCTAGGAACGGGGCGAGGAATATCGTTGCATGTTTATTTTCTTTTGGACTTGACAATTTCAAACTCATGTGCAGTTCTTAACATTGAGTTTGTATACCGTTCGTGATCGTGTACTCTAGTAGCGTAGGCTGTGTTGATACACTTGACCGATGTCACCTTCCCGGCGACGTCAAAGAAAGAAATGGAGTCAAAACGCATTTACCAGTCGACCCGGGGGGGGGGTTCTCACTTTTGGTTTGGGTAGGGATATGCGGCCGGGTGTTTGAACCACTACCCCGAAAATATACCAAAAATGACGGATTTGCTACCCATCCTTATACCTGCTTTGGTGAAGGTTTTTGGGGCGAAGCCCCAAAACCTGAGAGAAAACTAACTGTTAAAATGTATTTTGAGCCATTCTGGCAGCACTATTTTTCACATTTGTGGTTTGTTAACATTGGAAAATCACTTGCAACAGAAATGCAACCCTTTCATATACCAATTTGCAAGAAAAAGGGACCGTTCAATATGCCAAAATCGCTGAAAATGCAACCCTTCTCGGCCGCACATCCCCGTAGGTACCCCCTTTTCCACTAAGAACCCCCCCGGGCCAGTCAATAATAGGGTTGCGCGCAAAGGATTATGGGGGCTGGCTCCGAGCTGCTATGGCTCGAAGTAAGAGAGGGAGTAAATACATGGAATATCGGACTTATTAAGTAGGCGACACAAAAAATTGATTATATTCCATTTTTTATATTATTTTATTGGAAAGACTTCCATATGTACCCCCCTCGTAAGTATTACATGATACAAAATTTTATTTTAATTTTAAATTTTGGCTTTTTCTTGTTTAATCAAAAAAAAACGGATAAATAAACAGCTAAATAATAAATTTTATGTTGCATGAAATATATGAGGGGGGGTACATATGCTAATATGTAGAAGTCTTGCCATTTTATTTTTATATTTTCTCTCAAGCCCGTTTAGGGACAGCCCTATGACTTACCGTACTCCTCTCATCAGTGTTCTGTAATGATTATTTCTAGTTTTTAAAAACGAATCCTCCCATTCGTTTGGCACTGGTCGACGTTTAATGATAACTTTATTTTTTGGAGGAGGATCAGTTCGCCTTTTTCTCCACCGAACAAACTGTAAAGTTGTACTAGCCGAAAGTGGTTCCCAAACACCCCATTGTCCACAGTGACTAAGCGATAAAGTACACCTTGCAAACATCTTCTTAGCTACTAAATCATGCCGATTATTTCTATTGTAAAGACGATGTTTTAGACTTTACGGCCAATGCACAGTAAATTTTAGGTTCGACATAAATCAAAATTCGGAAACCATGTGCTGTGGTAGCGCCGCTTCTGTTGACCTCTTGACCTCTACACATGCGCACAGAGCGTAGCAACGGTACGCTGTTTTAAAGTCCTCTTTACATGCAAAGCCTACTTTAAAAAACAAGTTTTATTTCATAAAGAATGAAAAGATTTTATTAATTATCATCTGCCTGAAGATTTGAGTTAACAACATGGAAGGAGTTGGAACTCTGGAACTGGCGTGAGTATGCTGTGAATTTTGCAGATCATCAGTGCTGACTGCTGTCTGCCATCGCTGATCCATGCATTGACATGCATTGCATGCATGCATGCATGCATGCATGCATGTGATCGCACCGAGAAACTCTCCGTCAACTGGTGCAGCTCCCCAGCTGCAGTTGACGGATAGAGACTGGGAGAGTGTAAATTCGGGCGGGCCTGCGTTGCAGAAAAATTCGACGATGGACATTGATATTGTAAATTAGTTTCTTTCCATATCGGATTAACTTTTTTACAGGAGGAGATTTTTTTAGGATACAAATTTTTCTCAAATTGCACAGGATCGATTGTAGTTGTACACCACCTACCAAGAATGTTCTGAAGGTTTATTGGACAAACAAGTACAAAAGAAAACAGCAAACCTTGTTTGAACTTGTCTGACTATCGTAATTGTCCCCATAGAACCGTCACCGTGCTTTGACTTTCTGTCGTGCACGACAGAAAGTACTAAATCATCATATTAATTATTATTACATAAAGACGTCGTATTCGGCTTATTCACTTCAGGTGTCATCTAATACATTAGAAAGCATTCCATATGCAAAACAACCGGATTCGAAAAAAATGGGGGCGCTTCTTTCTGGATATCTCCTCATGTCTCTTTAAAGTTAACATGCTTAAGCCTTTTAAGGGGCATTTCGTGATCCACAGCCTCGTCCCCCCGACTTACTTAATGAGATTTGTATATCATCTGAACCGTTAGCCTTATTAATCCACGTGTGCCCAATCTTACGTGCAAATAGTGGTCGATCAAGTACCCTTTACGAAGCCGATATTTCTGAACGGGAACAATGGACCAACTTATGTGCTCTTCAAAATTCCTTTTTAGAAAGTACTTACAGTTTCCTAAACGTCTCCAGCGACAGTAGTAAAGCCACAGTAGCAATTCTATGAATAGTAACTACATGTCGAATTGTTAGGGTAACCAGAGAAGATGCAAGGAAGAGGAGGTGTATCGCCAGGCACTTCAAAGACTATGTGTGTGACCGCGGGAGGTTCCACTATTGATCTTCAAGTACCCAATTAGGAACTAAGTCACAAAGTCCCGCGGAAGCTTAGATCGATTTGGTCAGAGGTTGTGCACGGCGCCTGCGCGCACATCATAGGTTTCCAATGTAAACAACAAACCCACAGCATGCAGCACTGACCGCTCATTTCGAATTTTGTTGTTCTCACGTTCCACTGAAAATATGGGGAAAATAAAGACGGCTACTATTTTGTTGATGAAGATTTATCATAATTTATGACGAGAATAGAGACAAAGAATCGCAGAATGAGTTGTTATGCACGTGCAAAATGCCGGAAATGCCCCGCGAAACGCACACGGGTAATATGATCAAATTTAGGGGACGTGCCGGGGGATGTGGGAGAAATGCCGCTGGCGGCTGAGCTGCGATCCCCGGTGTGAAAAGTGAGTCCATTTCGAAGTTTATCAAATTTAATTCTTTATAGTACCAATCTAACCATAATAATCATTTTTTGTATCAGCAGCACAACAGGGCCGCATCCAAATAAACTCTGGGGTTTGTAATTGCATGATTGGGATAATTTAAAAATTGTTGACAGAGAAGAGAAAAGTAAACACAAAAAAAAACGGAAATTTGGTGAAACATTGTTTGCCTTTATAAGTTTAATTTAGCGACGAACTGCAATGGTGTAAAATCTTAAATTACCTTGTAGACTTGTCAAAAAAATACGGGCAGAATATGAAGATGTAGGCATATGAGAACCAGTACGAAGGAAAATAGCCACCAGCTCACTTTTGACCCAGAAATTTCTATATTTAAAATTGGTATTTTACAGGCAGCTGCATAATGCATTTAAATGGCTATAGATTTCTTGATATTATATAATTCCAATACTTGATAATCCATAATATTTTTCCTTTTAATAGCTAAAATTCACCACCTTTATACCCGGCCCTATACCCTGTACCATATTGTCTCAGAAAAATGGGCTTTTGCCGTTTACTCACGGAGCGGCGCGTCACGGGATTTTGCATGGATTCCACGCTTTGATTCCCGTATGGAACGGAGGCGCATAACGGAAATAAAGCGTGTAAAATCCAATGGGCAAATTAACGTGACGCGCAGCGCGTGAGGGGTTAAACGGCACAAAGCAGAAAAATGTGTCGGAAATACGGCCATGTAGGCCCAGTACGACTACATTGCCGAGATGAGCCTCAACTGAAATGGCTTGAGTTTGTGTAAGCGCATCAAGATACGAAAAAGCAAAAAAATCAAATGGGAACGAGAGTGCCAATTTCATCTCCACTACAAAAATTTTGTCGCATCTTGTTCACCAAAAAGGTCAATGGAATTTGGATAAGGGCACCATCGCCTAGCTATTCCACGTGGGTTCATTCACAGGGAAAATGTCGGAACTTGAGAAAGGTCGAAAAAAAAACAGGACATATTTCCTCGAATTCGTCAAATGGTGATAACTTACCAAAATTGCCCTATGAATTCACTATTCAAAAACGTCAAAATGATGAAAAAATTTGGCGATTTTGATGGATCTTTCGATGAAATATACTCTCTTTTTGGAGTAAACAACGCTTCGAAGGCCCCCCGTAAATAAGACTGCTTGCAAAACACGGGAAGTACGGGTAAAACGGTTGTGAGAAAATAACTTCTAGAAAAAACCACTGTTGCACGGTTTTACATGCTCTGTATTGCCTCCAGTAAACGGATACCATTGCGATCGATCGAGTGTGGAGCGGGTTTGCACAGATTCCAGGGGAAAGGCATTTTCAAGTGGATTGTTAAGTGGTGATACAATAGGTATTGAATGGATAAAACAAGGTTATCTAGCGAGTCTCGAAGCGATACCCTTCTTACATCTTCTCTGGGGTAACATGACGAAAATGCAATAATACTACCAAAGGTAACTGACACATGCTACAGTTCACGTTGATCACTGTGGGTCGCTCTGGCTTTCGTTACCATCCGGGGAAGTTACGCTGTCAAAATTTGCATTTGAATGTGTGCAAATGAAAATCGATTGTTACAGCCAGGCACGTTGGCACAGCGAGTGGCGCACCCAGGCGCCGCCATTGAAATACAATTTGTTTTTTCAAAACAGAAAGAATTTGAACATTAGCGTCCACATCTTTCTAAATTCTTTAAGTCTTAAACGTAAAAATCAAATGAAAATCTTTTACTAATAAAATTCACTGAGTTCGTGTACAGATGATTTACACTTCTGAGCTAGACTGCTAAACCTGGGATGTCATTGTCTTAGCACATGAGGTTGCTGGGTGACCGGTTCATGTGTTGTCCTGCTTTGTAGTCTGCAATATTCGCAATCACCTAAGCTCCAAAGAGCATGGGATACGAAAGTGAAAAAGTGCCACAGGGATCGGCGGCATGTCACAGCCGATACGCAATATGACACTGACCTCTCTATACAGGTCAGTGGGCAATGGAGCGTATGTTTACAGACACCCTCGAGAGATGTAAACATATGGAATCCGGGATCGAAGCCGACGGAAAATTGCTGATTTTTGTCCATTCAAAAGTGAGTAATCGCATTAATTAGTAAAGACCCCAAAGGGCCTTAGTAACATTAATCCCTATGATATTGCTCAATGGGGCATATATGTGACCAAACGTCTGCATGTATAATTGCGTCTGGAATAAATAAGTTTTTCGCCGGTTATTCCCATATTGGTCCGCACCAATGTTGCTAGACCTATATGGGATTTTACAAACTTGGGTTGCGGAACCGAAACTACGTGCAAATTCGGTCAACATCTGTAAGAAATTTGCCAATTTTGTTTTTTCGTCCGTCACGGGACAGGAAAAACGGCACAGTAGCCTATGGGACTGTTAGTCCCAATAATGTTTTTTTTTTTCTTTCTTGTTTTTATTTTATTTTTTTTCCTATGGCTACACATTTGACATTTATTTTAACATATCACTGAATGTGTAGTCAAAAAAGGTTATGTGTTAAATGGTCTTCTTGCGTATGAGGCAGCCACTAAATATGTTCTTAAGCGTTGGAAGCCAACTCCATTGTTGATTGTTGGGGTTGAGAAATCTGTGTTCCAACGGTTGGACGAAAGGTAGAAATCATTGAGAATGTGTCTCAGTCTGTGATGGAGACACCCAAATTGGTAGGTGGCGATGGCGCAGCCCCATCGTTGCATATTGCTGTTGAAGCGCGACCGACTCCTGTGCGAATTCCGGTTAAGGTGACCCATAACTTGCGTGGGAGAGATTTGCTGCCAGGTGTAGTTCTGTTTAGGGTGTAATAGAGGTGATTGGTTCTTGGAGTATCTTGCAAGGCAGGCTTCCATGTCTGTAAGATGTTGATATGGGGAACTGGAGAGTTCAAGCATGTCGCAGAAAGGTCGGCGAGAGCAGTCTCTGTTCTACCGAGCTGGTGTGATCTTTGACAGTGTTATGCAGCAGCCGGGTGCTTGTTGTCCAGCAGGGCCTCTATTCACTAGTTTGTACGTGTGGTGTTCTCTCCGAAAGTACTGAATGTTGCAAGACCTGAAAGCACTGGTGGAATTCAGATGGAGTAGGACGGAAGCAGCCAGTGACGGTTCTCAAGGTCTTCGTTGCGTAATGGGTCCAGTTTGTGTGAGAGCTGTTGCACCATGGTGTGGCGGCGGCAGATTCAGCGTGCTGTTGACCCAGAGCCAGGGCTGTGGTGCGTAGGGTCGTTAGACTGGCACCCCATGAAGATCAGCATAGGTCGGCACAGGAGGTTATTCCTCGAAGATACCTTGGCGCATAGACTCAAGGTGCGGCCGGTAAGTAAGATGACGTCAAGCTTCACTCCCAAGTAGGTGGGGTAGGATAGTATGGCGAGGGCTGCTCCATTAAGGTTAATTTGAAGCTGGCGATAGCCTCTTTGGTGTTGGTCGGAAGGCAAGGGAGTAGCAGTGGTCTTGGCTTCGTCAGCTTCAGTCTCCAGTCTTGAAGTATGCTGCAAGTAGGGCCATCTCTGTAGTAAGTGTGCTTTCTACTTCTGTCCAGTTGCTGTCCGAGTGGAGGAGGCAAGATCGTCGGCGTAGCAGATTGTCTAGATAGTGTTTGAGGTAAATCGCTGATATACAAGTTGGAACCAGAATAGAGCCAGTACACATCCTTGTGGTACTAGTTCCTCAGAGAACGAGGACGGACTATCTGCCCGTCATGGTTTTGGAATAAAGTCCAGTTTGCAAGCATGTTGCATATGAGTGTAAAGGTGACGGTACGGGATGGGTCATGAGAAGCTTGAGTGTAAGGGCCTGTTGCCACACGGTGTCGTAAGCTGAAGTAAGGTCCACCAAGATGTGCCTGCCTTAACGCTTTCAAAGCTTCCTAATATCATTTGGGAGTTTTACGATCTGGTGGACAGTTTCTCCCAGCCACGGCGAATTCCTGTGGTTCGTAGAAGATGGGGGTTCGACGCCGGGGCTCAAGCAGCAGGGCCAGGATCATCCTCTCAAGGAGTTTGAAGAGACACACAGAGTGATATTGGGCAGTAGTTATTAGGTTTGTCGACAGGCTTGTTTTGGTTTGGGGAGTGCGCTGATAGTAGCTCTCCTCCGGATCTTGGGTAAGGACTGGGTGGTAAGGCCACATGTGTAGAACTCCTGGAGCCATTCTAGACACCGTGGGCAGCATTGCCTCAGGAAACTATGCCTGGTATGGTGTCAGGGCCCTGGGGGCCTTTCCACTCTTTAGTTGAATGATAGCCGAGGGAAGACTCATCTATTAGTTTGTGTATATTTAAGCCTGGAAGGTGACGTCACTGCGACGTTTATGTTGCGAACCCATGAATCGCGCGCGATATGCTTGGAATCAGAGCATGATACGCACGAGAATAAAAGGGCGGCTACGATCGAGACGCTTGGTGGGAATGCAAAGACGAATAATGACGTAACCTTCAATTTAGATGAGACAAAGTATATTGGAAGGGAGATGTTAAATGACCCGTCAAGCCGGGGGCCCGAAAGTTTGGTGGATCTTTTTGACAGAGCAGTGTGATCCTTATCATGTTCTTGAAATGACCATTTGCGAGGAGTTGGTCAGCAATTGAGTTGGCAGTTGTTACTGGGACATTTTGATGGTTTGGAATTCTGCCGGTGAGGCGGTTTTATAGTCCTTCCAGGCCTTCCTGCTGGATGAGTGGTGAAGTTCGATTCCTTGGACCGTCTCCGCCCAGCGCTCACAGGGTTCCTGTCAAAGCAGTGTGTCAGATCTGACGCTCTTGGACTGCAGCCTTTCTTCCCCGGGTTAAGAATTCAGGAAATCAGTAAAGAGTATCACATTTCCTCGTCCCAGGATGGGATGTTAAATGTGAGGCAGCCACATGGGAGGTCTTCTTTGCTATATTAATAAAGAGTTGAACAGTGCTGTGAAGAATTGTCCAGGTTGGAGGAGAGTGGTGTCGGAGGGTGGGCACTTATGTAATCAAAGGTGTTTGAACTCGGCCCGTCTGAATTGCGGAAGTTCCACCTTTCACTGCTTGTGTTACAGGCTTAGCAAGGTTCTCCTGAGCATCCGTGATGGTCGGTGGGTACTTCGGAAAGCGGTCGAGAACAGTACGTGGATGGAGGCAGATGGTGTCCATGTTTGCCCAAAAAGCAAGGTAGGGTTTGTAGGCGAATTCCACCTTCCAGCGTTGCAAGTGTTGGTTGCTTGGGGTCGTGCAAAGTTGTAAACCGGATTTTGAGGCCCACATGGGTAGCTACCCATCCGGGTTGGTTTTCCTGTAAGCCCAGGACTGATATAACTGTTAAAGTCGCCGGCATAAACGGGGAACCCATTAGTTGGTAGAGAGTCTGCGTGAAGCCGATGGTTAGGGGGCTTGTAGACATTGGTGGACATAAAACACGGGCAATTTGTGTTGTGCCCATTCCAGGGTGGAGTTTTGCAGGTGAGATTCAATATGTTTGCAATTGGGCGGAGTGCTAGCAAAAGGTGGCAATCAAGTGAGTAGCGCTTGGTGTGCAGTAGGGTTAGCGCAGATGTTTCAGAATGGTACTGTCAGTAGCACGTGTCTCTTGAGGAGGAATTAATCGCAGTGACTTATGCGTATGTATGAGGTGTTCGATGATGTTATGTTTGCCCTAGTGAGACCTCCAAGTTTTGTGGAGAACTGATATGCCATCTGGCTTGACATATAGTGATGCTGCCCTGATAAGGGCAGTGTGCCCGAATGGCATCAGATCGTGTCCTCTGACATGTCTATGGAATGATTAAATACCCGTGAGATAAAAAAGAAAAAGTGATTAAAAAGACAGTGAATTATTAAAAAGACAAAAGATGTTAGCGTCGACTCAGTTGATTATCATTCGCCTGAAAAGACAGTTACCGGGGGTCACACGGAGAAGGTTGATACTCTTGTGTAATTGGTTAGCCATTAACCACCACCAATTTAGTTAAAAACTAAAAAGCTCCAAAATCCATTCAATGTGACCTGATTTTATCTTGGGACACTTCTACTATGTATAGAAGTAATAACTAGACCTGGGGACAAATCTAATTTACTTTTGAGAAAAAAATGTGAAATTCTGATGAAATTGATGGTCAAAATCGACCCAGCACCAAACTCCTTCAAAAAAGAAAGTGTAAAGACAAGGCAGAATAAATCACTGATTTTTCTGAAAACCATTATCTCTGAGGTTAAGTTTAAAAATGGATAGAAGAGATAGGAAGGATAATACTATGTGATGGATTGATGATAAGAACATCATTTGGTTGCATATGCTGCTTGAAACTGATTGGAGAGGTGAGTGCAGAAGAATTGTTAAATGGCTAACCAATTACACATAACCTTTTGTGACTACACATTCAGTGATATGATAATGACCAATGTTAAAATAAATGTCAAATGTGTAGTCACAATTATTGGGACTAATGGGACCGTAGTAAACGAGCAATTGCTCATAGCACAAAACCGCAAGATAGGGATCAGCTCAAATTTTGGGAATAAGCTTTTCTCAAGGATATCTATTGATCAATGAATAAAACAGAAGGTGCTGAAATCACGAAATGCACCGGAAGCAAGGTACCGGTTATGTTTTGGTTTTAACTTTCTGCCCATTTCTGGTTACAGTAAGTCAGTAACTCAGTCATGTCAGTCTGGTACCTTAACACTTTAAGTTACCAAGGGGTTTTCACTCCTGCCGGCATTGGTGCCCAAGGGGGGTTCCATGGGACCCCCCCTAAGAAAACCACTTTCCCGAGGGAATTTTTGCACGAAATTTATACCACATGTGAAGGTGAAAGTGAAATTTGTTATTTGGGCTGCAAATTAGGGGCAAAACATTGTTTTCAAAATACGCGGAAAATGGACAAAAAGACGGAAAATTCAAATGAGCCTTGCGCTTACATCAAACTTTTTGAAAACTTATTTTATGTTGATATATACTCTAGAAGACCCAATTTACATATATTTAACAAACAACTTGAAGTTTTAGGAATCCTGTATTTTTAACAGGTGTTGCAAAATACACATCATTTTCCCATATGACTTTTGGCAACGTCCACAATGAAATTGTTTGTTTTCAGCACATAAAGGGTTCATTATTTTTAATGTTACTATTAATTGTTTACTTATATGTATGTGTGAATATATATCAGCAAAAAAAAAATTGCTTTGGTTCTTTGATTTTTGTAATATTCTCAGTTGACTTCCGTTAGTGCCCAAGGGGGGTTCCATGGGACCCTCACTAATTAACTCATTAACGGCTTGGCCGATTTTAATTTTTTTGGTATGAAAAGAAGCGCATTTAAAAGTCAGACAATTACAAAAAATTTTGGCGCAAAAAACCCACACGTAAAGCGGCCAGCGCGAAAACAAATATGGAGGGTCCCTAGGAACCCCTCCCTTGGTCACTTAAGTGTTAAGGGATAAGGCTTCTAACCATAAATGCAGTGGCATTTACGGTTAGAATATTTCGAACAAACCGGAATCATCCCACCGATCGCCATAGGGCCGTCTACTCATCCGGGTCACTTGCCGGTGCTTAGCCTTTATCATCAGCCCTCGTTGCACAGTATCACTCCATGACACACAACACTGCGCGTACTTTCTAATAAGTCCGAATCTTAGTTCATCGCAGCCCTGGTTCACCGGAGGT
>JAMKCH010052964.1:0-91178 GCA_023653785.1 Ophioderma brevispina
AGTCCATAACACCTAGAGTCGTAACCCCACTCAAATTGTAAAATTATGCTACAGCCCTGCAATAAAGGCCTACGCAGTGTATTAATCAGTACATTGTTAAGTTTTGCTTAAATACTCAACGTTTAGGCCCCAGGGCCCACGTCCTTGCCCTGTTTTCATTCGTCACTACTCTGCTATTAAAAGTTCATCAATCATGCTTCTGTTTAATTACCTATGCATAAAACTCAAAACTCCATGAACTCCCCCCCGCAAAAGTAATCTCTATCAAACTACTACCCCTTGAACATACTCGCCATGTCTACAGAGCTATGCGCTCGGTAGCCATGCGCAACCCGAATACACTCTAATTCAAAACAGCCCTATTCTAATTATTATCACACCCAAAACCATTGCACTTCCTGGATGACATTAAGTAAGCCCTGAAAGTCAAAGTGGCTACCATGAAGTCACATATTTATGACAATACGATATAGGACAGTTGTTTCCAATCAAGCCCATAAGCTCCATAGAATGTATGTTATATATCTTTCAAGCAGAAATGTACAATACCACCACCAAAAACATCCCAGATGTTGAAGAGCGCCCTCACGTCGAGACGATTCTCGCTCGCGCAAGGGGGGGGTAGGACACGACCTGCTCGATTGGGCATTTGGGATTTCCAAACGGTAATTTGAAAAGAGCGCCCCAGTCCCTCCTACTGTTGCACTCAGGTTCGCGAAAGTTGATGCCGTTTTTGAATTGCGTTGCTTGTCATTGGCTTCCTTGGTCTGCCCCCCGCCCCGTCTCTCCGCTCAAGGGATGGATAAATGATAACCGAAGGAAAAGGAAAAAATTAATGGGAAAGAGTTATGAATGTAATATAATCGCAAAGATAATGAGTTACACTACGTGAGCGGAGAGGTTTTCGAAAAAGTTGAAGAAATCCAAATGTTGTTCTCCTTGGTTCAACTTTCGGTCATTTTCAGTGAAAGTGTATTAAATTTAGGGTTGTAAAATTTGACAAAGAAGTTTGGCTATAAGCATCCATTTTTCTTCTGCCAGGCAAAAGATTAATCCTGAATTCACCAAACCCTCATGCAGTGGTACTCAGTTCTTAGTGTGTGTATACAGCCTATTCATTGTTTACCTTCTCCGCTGTTACTGATACCGTGCTGTTGAGTTCAAGAGTCTCATATTTCCTGCAAGGCCGTGTACATAGTGATATACCTACCCTACTGCACCACTATGGATAGTGCATTCCCTGCTTGCAACTAAATGAGACGAGTCCCTAACCTAAAGGACTAATGTAACAGTTTTTTTGATTGGTTGGGTCGATTCAAAATTGTTGCGTTGACAAATTATACTGTAGAATGCTTCTATAGCCAATTTATATCCAAAATAATACTTCCAATGTATAATCTGAATTGTGGTACAGAATTACTTGGTTTGTATGTAATCTGTTACACTGATAGCTGGAAACTATTTCCTTCAAGCACAGACTAATACTTCATGTGTGGTAAACATGCACACCTTTTGTACAGCAATGTATGACAGATATTACTACGCATAGTGATTTTGGCCTTTGCACTAGATAATAAGTTCCCTTTAAAAGGGAAGTATGGTACCTAGAACCTTGGTTCCATGCAATGCAATTTCTACTTCAAAATAATACCAGATGTATCAAAAAAGTACCATGAAACTAATGTCTTTTGTTTTTTCACATAAGGTTGATCAGTATGATTGATGCCTTGCATAGGATTCATTGCATATAGTGTTTACAAACTCAATGTGTTGTTTCATTTCACAAATTGGTGCACTAAAATCAAAGATTTTCCCTTTTTAGGACTCGTCTTGTTATCAATTCTTTTGTTGTAAAAAATTAAACAAATTAAAGTTTAGCATACATGATTAGATATCTTAAGATTATTTCATTTATACGTCTAATACCTAATATTTTTAAAACAATTGAACTCCGCTGAATCCTTAGTTGGGCAATTATCCTCAGACGAGCAAATCATGACGGTGTTTTTTTAGATTCCCACAGCCTATGCAACACAATAAATAAACTATTTTTTGCTTTTTTTAAGTTTTTTAACTTTTTTAATTTTTTTCAAGAAAAAACAAAAATTTCTGGGAGCAATACAATAGTCTAAGCAGATTTCATGGTTTCCCATGCAACCCCCCCCCCCCCCATGATTTTTTAGGAAATCTCTAACTCATCTCTTGAGGAATTTTGATGTTACCAAAAATAAATATTGTCCACGGGTCCGTTGGGCGGCCATCTTGGATTGATCTAAAGTGATCAGTCATTTAATTGGTTCGATTTAGTTGAAAGGTTCCAAATTGATTGCGTCTCACCGTAAGGAATGGGTGAAAGTGATAAGGTCCTTGAACTTAGCTTTTGAATTGTCATTGTTACGGGGGACAAACTTTCAAATGCATGGATTATTGGCAAACTTGTTGTTGTGTAATCACATCCAGAATATAGTTTTGCAATATTTAGGATGTTTTAGTTAGATGGTAAAATTCAGTGTTAAGTTACCTCTTGTCAAATTTGCATTCTTTTGTATGGGAATTGGGGAGGAGTTGTCTCTTTCCTAAAAATAAACCACAACGAAAGATCCTACATCATGGAAAGTGTACATTTCCAGATTGCTCATGCTCTTACCAACAATTTGACACCAATTTTGTAAAGATTGAAGCATTTTGAAAATTTGTCCCCCTGTACAATGACCAATCAAAAGTTCAATGACCTTTATCACATTTCACCCATATCCCTGTAACTAAAAATCACAAATTGTCAAATTAAATATTTTCTGATTCCTAATTATGAGACGAATCATTTGAGATACCTTTCAACTAAATCGAACCACTTTGTTATAACCGATATCTTTAGATTCAAGATGGCTGCCAAATGGACCCCGGGGACAATATTTTATTTTGGTAACATCAAAATTCTTTCAGGACATGTCCTAGAGATTCAAAAATCTGCTAGACTACAAGTGCATGTAGGAAAATGTTAGCCTTCCGCAAACTTGCCATATACTCTTCATTAACTCGTCTTTTGCCCAAGTCTATAAACCATCCTATAATAGGCTGAGAAAAATAACTTAAATTCTAGGTGAAGCTGGAAAAAATTGCAATAGAATTTCTTTCACCACAATGCATTTCTATATAGTCCCCAGAATGCCATACTAAAAGTCCAGAAAAATCCAAGTGGTGGATATATTGCTAATTTGCATAAATCCATAATGGCCGCCAATCCTAAGATTTTTACAAGGATTTTGTTGCATTACTTTTCTAAAATATTATATTATATTGTATGTCTTATACAGACACCATTCATACTTGGCAGAAGTGTACTTAATTTGCATAAATCCAAAATGGCCGCCAATTCTAAGACTTTGTACACGATTGTGTTATATTGATTATTATTTTGGCACCTGAAATGCCTTTTAGTACATTTATGGACGTTATTATATTTATTTGTAACAGGCCTATACATGCTTGGTAGCATTATACCTAATTTGCATAAATCTAAAATGGCTGCCAATTCTTCAATTTGAAGCAAAATGTCAAACTTTGAATCAAATCTATTATTGCACTTGACCTAAAACACATTAGATTTGCTTTCACTATCAATATCACTGGGTATTTCCTACAGCATCCCCACCTCCGTCTTACACCCTTACACCCCACACACAAGCACAACCCACCAACCGAACACACCCCCCACAAACACATCCCACACCCCCACGCACACACATCCCATTATCATCAGACATGCAAACTGCTAATATATAATTGAATATACTTATTACTGTCATGATAAAATTTGTCAATAAATAACATGGACTATGTGAAAATGTTATCCTGGCCCTTGTGGGCATCAATACCAAATTCAAAGTTGTTCTCCCACATCACTATCAAGCTCATGTATCCAAAAATGTTAAAAAATTGGGGGAAAATATTTTATTTTATAGAGAATCGAGGTTTTCGATCAAAAAATGTGGATTCTCGATTAAACACATTTGATTCTCACTGAAAACTTGATATATCGTTTAAAAAGTTATCAATCAAATAAACCAGTTTTTCAATTAAAAAAAACTTGGAATTTCGATTGAAAAACCTGTATTATCTTCGATATACCTATATAGTTTCCATTGAAAAATATTAGGTTAAAAAACAGGATTCACGCCAAGAGAAGAATCCAACTTTTTCAATCGAAAAATTAGGATTCTCGGCGATACACCAAGCTTTCATCGAGAATTCAGGTTTATCTACTGAGAATCATCTTGATCGTCTGAAGGTTCCTCCTAAGGTTTGCAGGAGTTAAGCAAGACAGGATTGGAAGATATTTTACAGGCGTTGCCAAGAAGGCAACCGCTAATAAGCCTCATTACATCATTCAGAATGACATCAATCTGGTGTGAAAGTGATGTTAATTTCTCTTTGCAAAGTGGAAAACAGAGCCGACAGTCTTGGGTTTGCAGAGTTTCTAGTGCCATCGGTGGAAGAATTGACTTACAGTGATGAGTGATATGGTCTTTCTGCAACACTGCTTCTTAGGCCTCAAAAGAAATCAGCAGCTATTCCAGGTAACATATCGTCTGCGTAAGAGTACTGCGAAGAAACTCCCTTCGCATTCTGAGGAATAAATATTGAAGCGACTGGGACCGGTGCCAGGACAGAACCTTTTGGGACACCATTCCGAAGTTTGGGATTTATACTGTCCCACACCCCAGGACAAAAGATCCGGGATGAGCAATAATAAACTTGACAAGCTTGACATCAGGGAAGGTTTTGAGTAGCTTAAGGTGGCTGTGAAGTCAGGAACTTAGTCAAATGGCAAGTTTTTAGTTTTTTCATGTTTAACGGCATTAACATGTTTTCTTTCCATATATTTTAACAGAATCTATATATATTTATTTTTTCCTCATATTTTATTCATTTTTACTTTTACTATGTTACGCATTTTTGACCAAGAACACACATGGGCTGAACTGCAAAAGGGCGGGTAATTTCGCGTATTACGCGCAATACGCGCCTGTGCTATTCGGCGCGCTCGATGTAATGAGCGCATCGGAAACGCCTTGATGCATCGATTCGATATGACGCACACCCATGGTAACTTGTATGCAATTGTAAAATGGTTGCCCACGTGAGTTGCTTTAGCAACGAATGGGATTATAATTTCACGATTGAGCCTCATAAATCGTTGAATTTTGATCATAAGATCCAGATGAAGCAATTTGACCTGGTGCAGAAAGCAGTGTGAAGAATAAGAGATGAACCGCTGTGGCTTGGAATAAGGCTATATTTTGTAGCGAAATGGACCATATTGGGACAAAAGGGCGTTTTTCTGTGTTCACTTTCGGCGATTAATTAGTGATTTTCGGTTCCCAGTTACTCGTAAATACATATCAGGAACAGGTAAGAAATGACATGTATCGTATAGAGATGTTCAAAATCTAGGGTCGGTATTTTTTAGTTTGTCATTTTTTGGTTAAAAATCGTATTTATGTCAACCTTTGAACACTCTTGGCGTTGTTCCAAATGAACCCGGTTTTTGGCTTTTTTGGCAAATAATTTGATAAATGTGGCAGAATTGAAAAAAAGGGGAAATTTTTTTTATTTTTTAATTTTGACCTTTTTAATAAAACAAAAAACGAAAAGGCACATTTTTATAACATTTCATATTTTTTAGGGAACCAAAAAAAAGAGTGAAATCTCCATTTTTATGATTTTCTCAACAATACGTATTTTGGGGAAATAATTATCAATATTTGGATTCCTTGAGTCATTTCCTTCCTTCTCAAATATGTTACTTTTTATATGTTTGAACAACAATTAAGAATAGGCAAAAACAGTCCTTTGAATTTCCTGATTCACAGCCACCTTAAAGAAGAGACCTCGATGCCAGACTTGTATCATAGGCAGTAGTTAGATCTATATAAAGGCTGTTCCAAAGTTATGCTTCTTCTGGAGGCTGTTTCGATATCTTAAAAGGCATAGTCTTGTATTTGATCTGTTGTTGATTTATCTCTTCAAAAGCCAATTTGGGTGAGGGGTAGTTATATACATGTGAGATAGCATGCGAGAGGGTTTCTAATATTGGGCTCGTTTTCTGGTTTCTTGGGCTTCAGGAGCTCAATGACCGATGGAAGTCTTCATCTAGAGGGAATTGCTGATGACCCATACAAGTACAGAGAAAGAGTTGGAGCCATCGCACAGCTCTCAGGGCCATATTCTCAATTAGTATGGTGTGTGTTTTATCATTCAAGGAGCTGCCAATTCTTGAGAAACTTTGCCTTCCCTTGGGAAACTTGCATTATAGGACAGCTAGATAGTGCCAGTGGTATGACCAATTATTTAAGAAAACATTTTATGTCTGGACACGTCCAATCTTGTGGTTTGATGTACTCTAGGGCCTTCTATTAAAGTGGAGGCAAGGCCGCGCCAGCGGGGTTCCAAATTGCAACCTGACGATTACAAGTCCAAGGCTTTGACCATTGCATCACATGTGGACCAGTGCGACTTTTGCCATTTCCATTGTGACAAAATACTGAGGCGATGCAATTTACAGAGACAGGGCACTGCTTAACTGGAGAGCTACAACCGGTGAGCTTTGCTGACGGTGTTCTGACCTTGCCAGCTGAGTGGGCAAAGTTGATACTTGTTATCTCCCTAAATTCGGGTACGTCTTTTTTGGCAAAGCAAATCCAGTCGCTAGGTGTTTTTTTTCTCTCAGTATCGCAGTCGGCTATTGCACGTCAATTTGTACAACTCGTCACATTCCTAGTCTCAACAGCTCAACAGTGGGTGTAAAGGAATCTGTCTCTTGGAATGGAATTTTTAGCTGTTTGGTGAAGCAAAAAACATAGAGCAGAAGTCAGAATATGCGTTGTGACTGGTAGAAGACTGAGGAAGTTAGGGTCCGGCAGATTGGATGACAGTTGACTAAGAGTTGTTTGAAACTTGCAATTGGCAAGTGGGCTTGCCTGAAGGTCAATATCTTTTGTAGAGGCTGGAGATTGTGATCTTGATGTCACTTGATAACCAACTAAGGCAGCAGTGGCCTATCTGGGGAATTAGGGAGGATCTTCCTGAGCAGCGGGATCGGATTTCCGGGTGACTGTTGACAGGTCGGAGAGGTAAATGCCCCCAATGAGTGCTCTGACTAGAAAGTAAGTACAACCTTACTATCAAAACAGCCGTGAGGTGTTAGAATAGTCGTCAGAATAGCCATTCTCCACCAGATCATTATTTTTATCAATATTTATGTGCAAGTGCCTACTTTTCAGCCAGAAGGATCTATGCAACATTAGGCACAGGCTTACTAAGTTTACCAGAGATATAGACTAGAAGTATAATAACATGGGAATATGAATTATTAAAAGTCCATCAAAAAGTCGTGTGTGCCACATGTCACAAAATGTTGGTTCACAAAGTTTGATCAAAATTCAAGCTATAGTATGATTCACCCATCGTGTCACCAGAGGGGAAAAAAGTTTGGACAGCAGTCGATTAGTTGGGAGAGGAGCAGAACTATGTGACCCGATTAACCTGTTTCAATTTAATTTCAAAACCAATGTACATAACTACTTCAAAAGCCAATACTCAGACAAGTACTAGAGCTGACCACGATGGTTGTTGAATCTCCTATAGCTTGATTTGATCACACTTTGTGATACAAAATTTTCGGCAATGAGTGTGGTAAATATACCACGGTGTAGTCTGTGTCACAGACTGCGAAAGATATTATCCAATATTGGTAGCTGGCTGAGAAACTAACGTTATCGTTCGTCCCATAGAGAATGGTGTAAATGAAAAAAATCTCAAATATCGCCGGAAAACGAAGGGTTTTCTACAGATAGTTTTGCATCAGAGTTCAGAAGAAAAGCTCAGAAATTTTGTTAGTCGTAAGGAGAGGAAAATCCCTCAACTGGGTCTGAACCTACAGAACCTTTTTGGAGAAAACTGAACATTTCTATTGGTATAGTTTTAACACGCAATTCTTCTATGGCTATGATGAGCAACACAACATTTTTCCACAGGTGCTACATCCTAGGCCAAGCTAATTTAATATGCACGCTCGTACTTCCCGCACCACCGTGTTGTTTTATAAAGTAAGGAATAACATGTGAAAGTATAATAACTTATTAATGCAAAATTTATGTGCTGCAGAGCAATAAGGAGAAGAAATACAGCAAAAAATCATGGAAACTCTGGAACCAATGGCGGCCATTTTGAATTTATGCAAATTAGTTATTCCGCCAATCAGGTGATGTATTTTTATATAGTGTATGAAGCATAATACTTATTTAATGTATAAAACTATTTGTTTTGTGGGGGCTTCAACAGCTAAACTGTTAAAAACAATGTCCGTAAATTTACGGAAATTTCTGCAGCAGTATTTCCAGTCAATTTTTAGGGTAAAATTTAAGAAATTTCTGTCAAGTAACGGAAACTTGACAGTAATTTTACAGAATTTGTCCATAGTATGGAAAAAAATATGTATTCTTTATAACAGATTTTCTGTAATTTAAAATTACGGAACCAAAAAAAAGTCCGGAAATTGCTGCCAGAAATTTTGAAAGATTTCGTAAATTAACATTTTTAAGCGATTTTTTATGTTTTTTGTTTTATTTTTATTGTTTTTCTAAAACAGATTTTTCCGTAAATTACGGAAAATCTGTTTCTTAATACGGACATTTTTAACAGTGTTTGTATTAGATCTAGTTACAACAACAATGCAACGTAATAAAACAGGGAATTGGCAGACCATTTGGATTATGCAAATTAGACGTAGTTCCACCACTTGGATTTTTTGAATTTGTTTGTCATTCTGGGGACCTTATAGAAAGGCATTGTGGTGAAAAAAATCTATTGCAATTTTTATCAGGTCATTATCAAATTTCCCAGCCTTTCTAACTCCACCCATCCATTACTAGGCAATACTCTGTCCATTATCTAGGATTGGTATCCTAAAGATCGGATGATCAAAACTGGAAAATACACTTAACAGTTATAAGTGATACTGATTTCATCCTTTTGCCAACGTGAAAAACGCACACGGGTGTGTTAACCTTAGTCTTAGAAAGGTTTTTGCATCAGCGTTGACCCCCCTTTATTGCTAAGCACCCAACACTTAAGTTTTGGGTATCAAGAAGATATCGAAGTTATATCCTACTCTTTCTACATTTCTATAGATACCAAATTACAGGTACCACGTGGCAATCAAGAAGCTTCAAGAATTCCTGAGGAGGTTGAAGGTGTTGCAAAACAGAAAAGGGCTTGGAATACGGAGCGTTACACACAAAGTGCATTTTTTTATTTTGCCCAAATATGAAAACCAGCATCTCTAACGCAATTGACTGTATGTTCAGTTTGATTAGTCAGATGTCATGATCAAAATTTCTAATGAAATTGACCATGCAGTATGCAAAAACTTTGGGCAATCGATAACGAAAGTCACTAATGGTTTGGACAGTCTGTCGAGCCGAATAGGAAATTGCATTCAGATGCGCTGACTCCTCAGTACCAGAAAAGGTGTTTTAATAGCTATAATATGCAATCAAAAGCCAAACGCTTAAGCCAGTTGCAAGTCAAAAAGGACGAAAAAAGGTCACTCAAAAATGTATAAAAGACCTGCTGAACCCCGCTTTGAAACAGCCCCACACCAACTGCGTCAATAATAAATGAGTGTGAGCGTGTGAAGCTGTGCTGCAGAGAACTCAGAGTGTCAAAAGTGTTTACAATTTTGCCAGACGCAATTTTATCTGCAGGTATTTAGGAGGGACTTGTAAAAATCGTTTTAAGATATTCCTACACTACGCCTCTAAATAGGTAAATATATAATGTGAAAGGCGTCCGTGTGAAACTAAAATAGAAATGGTCTACATTGAATCACAGTTTGTGAATAAAAAACAGTAATACAATTTAGGATTCAATGAGATTTTGTTAAATTGACACAATGATGTATAGGATAAGGCATAGTGGAGTGCAAATTCGGGGATATAATGCATGCTTGGAGGCATTAAAATAAATAACATATGCATTGAACGGGGCCACTGTGCACACCATCAAAACATAAAACAATATTAAAACTATCTTTCTGACATATTTGGATTACTTATTAAAAAAAATTATAACTAGAAATATTGTAGTTCTACAAACACTTTCCGCAACACTGGGTTGACTTGCATAAGTAGCAAGCATTTGGAGAGAAAGTGTGAAACGGATACAGCTGTTAAATGTAGTATCTGATTGAAACTTCGATGATTTACCAGCTCAATAATGGTTAGCTTGACATAATGCCATGATTACAATGGAGCGTAAACGATTCGCATAGTAAATAATTACTTCAGCAATCGGATTTATTGGAATGAATAAGCGCAGTAGTTGATTTAACATGCCGATAATATTCATTAAGTTATTGAGTATTTATCGCATCTATGATAGGTCAAATCGGGGTTATGAACACCGCAGATTTTAAAATAGATAATTTTTTTTATTTTTTTTATTTTTTTTATGTTGTGTTTTTTAACACCATAGAAATAAGAGATTTATATTTTAAGGTATATACTCTGTAATGAGTGTCAATCTGATTCGTTCCCCGTTCGTAAAGCCACCTAACCTGGGAGGTGGGTTTGATAGGTTATGGTAATGGACGTTCTGGCCTTGGTATATTTGCATTACCATGGCAGCGAACTGTTTCAAGCGCTTTCACTTGAGGGGAAGTAAACGCATGCGTGCTGGCGTGCTTTATTAAATTCTATTGTTTTAATAAGCACACAGGGGCTATTTTCAAAATAGGGTTCAGAATGCACGCATGCATATTCAAATTCGAGGTAGCGTGCATTCGCGAATATAATTTTTCGCGAAAAACAAAGAAAAAAAACCGCCGCGAAAAATATTGCTCTAGTGGTTTATATACCCGGATTATACACTCGTTGCAGAGGGTTGTATTGAGTCCAATCCCACAGTGCACCAATTCTGGGGGAAAATTGTCTTAGTCACTCAGGTCATGTGATCCCACAAAAAAACAGACTTTAACACTGGGATGTCATTTCTGTTCACCGTACTGTTCTCAATCGCTTTCCGAAGTCATAGACATCACTGAACGCTTAGGGCAGCCTTGCTAAGTCTGTACCAACAAGCCAGTAAAAAGGTGGAACTTCCGCAAGGCAGATTCAGAAATCCCTACAACGGGCCTAAACCGACCTCCTCAACCCGGACAATTCTTACACAGCACAGTTGTAAACTATCTTTATAAGATAGCAAAGAATCGACCATCCCACGTGGCTGTAGTCACAATTATACCCCATCCTTGGAATGAGGATGTGATGCTCGTTACAATGAATTCTTGAATTGAACCGGGAAGAAGGACATCCAGGCTTCAGAATTTGAGAAACTGCTGGACAGGAAAAGCTTGTGAAAACGCTGAGAGGAGACTGTCCAGGGAATTGATTTCATTCATTCTAGCAGGCAGGCCTGGACGACTATAAACCGCCTCACCTACAGAGTTTCCAAACCATCGAAATGTCCCGTGTATGCCAACTCAATTGCAGAGCAACTCCTTGCAAATGGTCGTTTCAAGGATATTGATAAGGATCACACTCGCTCTGTTAAAAAAAGAGATCACCAAACATCGTCGAGCCCCTGGCGTGGACGGGTCACTTTCAACACCCTTCTAACTATGAGCTCACCTCTGCTATCAGCCAACTAAAGAGTGGAAAGGCTCCGAGGCCTGATAATATAGCAGCGGAGTTCCTAATGCACCGCGGCCCACAATGTCTTGAATGGCTCCAGGAGTTCTACACATGTTGCCTTACCAACCAGTCCTTACCCAAGATCTGGAGGATCTGGATAAGGTAGGCGTCATCTTGGTGGACCTTACTGCAGCATATGACATACACCGTGTGGCACGAGGACTTGACACTCAAGGTTTTCAGGACTATCCCGGATCGTCACCTTGTACAATTTACATGCTTGCAAACTGTAGCTTTGTTCTTAAGATCAGTGATGGGCAGAGCAGTCGAGTGCGTCGTCTGAGGAACGGAGTCCCGCAAAGATCGGTATTGGCTACCATGCTGTTCAACTTACATATCAGCGATTTACCTCAAACAACATCTAGACAATATGGCTACGCCGACGATCTTGCCCTTCTGCACTCGGACAGAAGCTGGACTTAACATGCTGAAGTAGAGAGTACTTACTGCAGATATGGCCCTACTTGCAGCATATCTCAAGACTTGGAAACTCAAGCTGAGTGAAGCCAAGATACCGCTACTGCCTTTCGTCTTAACACCAAAGAGGCTCATCGCCAGCTTCAAAATAAACCTCAATGGAGCGCCTCTGCCATACAATCCCACACCAACTTATCTGGGAGCGAAGCTTGATCAGCAGCTTACTTATCGGCAGCATTTCGAGTCAGTATGTGCAAAGATATCGTCGAGGAATAACCTACTGCGCCGCCTCGCTGAATCTTCATGGGGTGCTAGTCCATCCACTCTACGCACCACCGCCCTGGCTCAGGTCTACAGCGCTGCTGAATATGCCGCCCCAGCATAGTGCAATAGCTCTCACACGGTACTCGGTACTCAACGAGATCATGAGAACCATTACTGGCTGCCTTCGTCCCACTCCATCTGACTTTCTACCAGTGTTTTCAGGCATTGCACCTGCAGTGCTTCGGAGTGAACATCATACGCATAAAAGCTCTGTTGGACAACAAGCATCTGCTGCATAATACTGTCAAAGAATCACACCAGCTCGGCAGACAGAGACTGCGCTCTTGTCGACCTTTTTGTCGACACGCTGATAAACTCTCCAGCTCCCCATTCAACATCTTACAGACATGGAACACTATCTGGCAAGGCACCCCAAGACCAGACCAATTCACTATCACACCTATGACAGAACTCCCACCTGGTAGCAATCTTCCACGTAAGGAATGGGTCACCTTGAACAGGATTCGCACAGGAGTCGGTCGTTTCAACAGCAATATGTACCGATGGGGGTTGCAATTGTTAAAAATGCGAGCAAGCGATTGTTTTGGAAATATTGGGAAAAAATATTGTTTAAAGTCTGACGAAGTGTTTGTACGTAATTATCTAGTGTTTGACGATAATCCCGTTATCATTTATTATTAAATTGAACAACACTAAATTTTAATTATGTTGTGCTTTATTTCAGCCCATTGATTGATTGATTGATTAATTTATGGCCGCTGTATCTTAATCTGCCACTGAAAGAGTCTTGTTTGACCACTCTGTATATACAGCTATCATTCACTCCAGAAGTTCTTTTAGAAATGCGTTACAATAACTTATTGTTGACGGCATCATAAATCCATCACTCTAGATTAGGAACGTTCTCTAGTAGTGTTGCAAAATTGGACCTTTAGGATTGTATCAAAATTTAAAGAAAAACAAATGTATAATCAAATTAATAGTTTGATTTCTCTAGATGCGATGTTCCCGGAACCACCGTAGGTGGCGCAGCACACGACTAGGTTTTCTCTCTCAATTACTTTCGTAGTAAAATACCAGGTAATGACCTAAAATGCCCCAGATATCTATGATGTAGCCAACATTTTGACATTGTATCGCATGGAATGCCTTAGAATGGTTTCAACAGGGTTGGAAACGCTGAAAAACATACGAAACAGCATACATCTGAGCCAAAAAGTGAATTTTATGATTTTATTTAATAGACCCGTGACGTCACAAAGAACGTTATAGAGCACATCGCATGTGAGATCGCATGTTTTGTCGGACGTTCTTTCCAGGCGGTGGAGGCCAAGCTCCATTCAACATAGCAACTCACCCAAAATATCAAAAGAAATTTCAGCAATACGGAGTGCAAACCACAAACCAATTTGGGTGCTTTAATGTTGGTCGGTCATGGGTGTTTTCATGACCCACATACGACCTCGTCCTCGTCCGTTGTTTATTCACTACGCAAAAGTGTAAAATTTAGAAATCGTGGACTTGACCATGCGAAAGATTATTTAGTGAAAAGGAATGTGTTTTAAAACTTGCCTCGTGACATTGTCAATATTCATGTATTCATCTCGTACCAAATTCAGCAGTGTCTGCACATGAGAAAATGTTGATTTGTAACGCCAAAGTATACCCAAATATGGGAATTTCGGGTCATTAATTTACCACCGTAACGTAATACGATCATGGATCTGGTGTCAAGAATTCCTGAATGTTCCGAAAACCGATAAGTAAGCTTAAATAATTATACATTGCACAGTCTAGTCGTCATCATCATGTGACAGTGAACATCATCACATAGTGAAAATTTTATTTTGATTAGATAACTGTCTTGCGCCGCAGGCCAATAAATTTACTAATCTAATATTTACTAATCTAATATTTTTTTATATAACTCGCTAGCGTCGCAGACCGATACCCCCTTAAAGAGGGCAGGGCTTGAAGAATGAGGGAAATTATGGGGTAAAAGCTTTAACAAGGTTGCACCGCAGGCCTATAAAGTCGCTTAGCTAACTGTTTTGCGCCGCAGGCCTATAAAGATCGCTTAGCCAACTAGCTTGCGCCGCAGGCCTATAAAGATCGCTTAGCCAACTGTTTTGCGCCGCAGGCCTATAAAGATCGCTTAGCCAACTGTTTTGCGCCGCAGGCCTATAAAGAACGCTTAGCCAACTGTTTTGCGCCGCAGGCCTATAAATTTACTAATCTAATATTTTATTTATATAACTCGCTAGCGTCGCAGACCGATAGCCCCTTAAAGAGGGCAGGGCTTGAAGAATGAGGGAAATTATGGGGTAAAAGTATTAATTAGCTTGCGCCGCAGGCCTGTAAAGTCGCTTAGCTAACTGTTTTGCGCCGCATGCCTATAAATTTGGTTGACGGGCTGTTTTTAACGGAATAAAGCGCTAAATTAAAGACAGCTCGTCGCCCCAGTGACTTAGGGTTAGAGCGAAAGCCCAGTGATCTACTTGCCCCAGTGATTTAGGGTTAGGGCGAAAGTCGAGTGATCTACTCGCCCCAGTGACTTAGGGTTAGGTTAATGTAGAGTTAGGGGTCATTAACTCTAACCCTAACCCTAAACCCTAACCCTAAACCCTAACCCTAAACCCTAACCCTAACCCTAAACCCTAACCCTAACCTAAACCCTAACCCTAACCCTAAACCCTAACCCTAAACCCTAACCCTAACCCTAAACCCTAACCCTAAACCCTAACCCTAACCCTAAACCCTAACCCTAAACCCTAACCCTAACCCTAATACTAACACTGTTTACAAAAGTTTCCGTAAATTACGGAAATTTCTGCACATTATTTCCAGGTCATTTTTAGGGTAAATTTAAATCAGAAATTTCTAGTCAATTTTAACGGAAATTTTGACAGTAATTTTACCGAAATTTGTCTCCTATTATGAAAACTGTGTATTTTAACCGAATTTTTCCGTAATTTAAAATTACGGAACCAAAAAAAAAAAGTCCGGAATATTGCTGCCATCAATTTTTGAAATATTTCAGTAAATTAACATTTTTTATGTTTTTGTTTTTTATTTGTAAAACAGATTGTTATTTTCCGTAAATTTACGGATAATCTGTTTTCTTAATTTACGAAATTTTTAACAGTGTAACCCTAATCTAACCCTAAACTCAAAAATGTGAGGATCCATTCAAACATTCATAGGAGTTTCTAAATGTATGCATATATCATATAAGAAATTAAAAAATGTGAGGACACTAAAAATGTCCTCACATTTCCAAAGGTCCTCATAGATGCATTTCAATAAAAATGTCCTCAATATATAGTATTTTAACTACCATACATCCATACACATATCCATTCATACTCATCCCACACACTGGCATACTTAAATATAGACATACATACATTTCTTGGTACATTAAGCGTTTTTTTTTAACTAAAACCTCTCTTCAGGAAAGTCACTTTAGCTAAAATATCTTTAAAAGTCATAATTGGGCATGTAAAGAGGGATTTCCCGTGGGGGCACCCCCAGTACTTAACCAAACCAACTTTTTTGGATGCCTTTTTAGGTCCTTTAACACATTTCAGATGTTAACAGTGAAAAAAGGTGAGTGCTCTTGATATATCCATATGGCCGCTAATATGGCTGCCAAAAATGGTCAATGTTAAAATGTCTGTATTGGGCGGCCGGCGGCCTAAAATGGGATAAAGCATAAAGAAAATATCTAAATATAGGTTTAATTATCTTTGGCTGCCAATTCATTTGTGGCAATTTTCGTTTACTACCATCATCAATTCAAGATGGCATCCAATATGGCCGTCAAAATTGAAAAATTTATGAAAAGGCTTAACATTTTCCCAAAATCAATCATAATACAACACTGAAACGATAAAATGTTTGTGTTATGACCTCGAAAATCCAATTCTATGCTATGGCAATGTTACTATCTTACTCAAATCCAAGATGGGGCGGCCAAAAATCATCCAAAATGGCTGAAAAATGGTAAAATATGTAAATAATCATACTTTCGCAAGAAATAATGATTAATGGCGGTACAACCACAAGAAACTGTCAAGGCATTGGTGAAATTATGCCAAGATATTTAATAATCATCATTGCTTCAATATAAGATGGGCCGCCAATTATGGCCGCTTCAAAGCTCTTTAAACCTTATGAATTGCCAATATCTGTAATTATTTAGTCATCACATAAGAAATTTCCAAACAAAAAACTACAATGTCACACCCAAAACCAGGGGAGGTTTCCGTGCGATTCGCCCAGAAAACACAAAAAATCCAAATCACACAAAAAAATTATGAATAAAAGGGGGTAGCTTAACACTTAAGTGCCCAAGCTAAAAAACGTCCGTTAGTGCCCGGGGGGGGTTCCTAGGGACCCACCCAGATAATCACTTTCCCATGGAAGTTTTGGATCATGACACTAACACAAGTACATGGTAGTCCTCATACCAATATAAGTTTTGAACCAAAATAATTCATTAATAGCGACTCTAGAACACCAATTAAAATAATTTATGCAACCCATGCCCAAATTTATACCATCTTTCTTTTCTATTTTTCCTAACATAAACGTCAAATTCACCTTGGTTCTTTCCTAGACTTACAGGTTTAGAGACTGTCATGACAAAATTAAATTAGTGCTATCGCATATTAAGGTTATTAATTAAGTATTATTAATTATTAATTAATTGCCTCCTAAGGTATATATCGAAGGACTAAATCCCAAGATTTTAATTATTACTTTTAATTAGTAAAATACTTGATTTTTTCACTTCCGTCAGTGCCCAAAGGGACCCCCCTAGAGCCCCTCCTAAGAGACCCGCGCCCACTATATTCTATGATGCCTTGGGGCGGATTTATTTTTTGGTGTATCAGGGAAGCGTATTCATAAATCAGGGCATCATCAGCAAAAAAACCCCCTTGAAATTTTGATTGCGTACCGAGAAATCGCAAAAAAAATCAAATGTTTGGGTGACTTATGATGCCCCCCCCCCCCACCCCCCGCCCTTGGGCACTTAAGTGTTAAAGTTAGAATATTATGGCTTTGACCAGTTTATTCCTCAATATCTTCCTGGCATTTCTGTTTTGCTAACTGTATAAAATAGATGGCGTCAATTGACCCTATTGTGCATATCTGTCCTTTATTAGTTCGTTATGTAATCTTCAAAATGATAAAGTAAAGATATGGGTCTTTGAACAATTCATGCTGACATTTTGGTTTCACGGTGAACATGCATAAACTTCAAGATGACGAACAATAGCTGCGTTCTCACAACTCTATAATCAACAAATTGCAACATATTTGTTATGCAAAATTTAGTGTATCATCCAAATGATGTTAAAGTTATAATTAAATATTTGTTATACTTATTACACTTTCATCATATTTGGGATATATGAACAATATATTATACAGATATCACGAGGTTTTTTATTAAATTTGCAGATTTTCAAGGTTGAAGGCAGCCATTATGGTGCTGTCCTTTCATTTTTAGCATGTAAACAATTAATAAAAAGGCTGAGAGAGTTTATAATGATCGGAAATCATATGTATAGCTTGTAGATTTTAAAGATCTTTGAAGGTGACCATATTGGCTGTAATTTTGAAATTCTAACACATGTTAACAAAACCAAAATGCAATATGAGTTTGTACTTGGTCAAAGACATATATCTCTACTTTTATCTTAATTTTCTAATCTTATTGAATGATATATGTCAAATTTATATTACATATATGGCAAATTTTTGTAGATGTGAATGTAGCTGTATTGGGCCCCCTCTTGATAGATTTAAAAGAGCTTTGAAGGCGGCAATCTTGGCGGCCTATGGATTTGAAGCAAGATGATATGATATTACAAATATACAATACAAAGGCATTTGAATGATAGCGCCTCTCAAAACAAGGTCAAAGCGATATACAAAATAGGAGTAGAGAGTCATTATATTTAGCCTAAAACATACTAATACAACAGGTATTGTAAAAGAGAACAATGAGGTAAGTACTTAACATCAAACTATAAAATAAAAACGAATAAAAACAGACTGCCAATTAACTATCATGTGAGGCAATAACAAAAATAAAAAAAATAAAAAAAATCAACTCTTAGGAAATAGATGAAATTTTAGAGGCTTTCTTAAAAGAACAATGGACTTGGTGGAGTGGCGAACAGAGATGGATCAAGAGTTCCATAGGCTAGGGGCCGCATTGATGAAACAGCCCGGCACCCAACTTGGACCTTTTGGTGCGGGACATTCCTAAAGTGCATTGCCTCGTCAATGCGATTAACATCAGGAACGGCGAGCTGATGACAACTATCAAACTGTGGTGATAAAGCGACGGATCCGGTAAATATTGCGAACGGTGGAAGGTAACAGGACCCCTTTTTTTAATGATGACATTACATGTTCAGTCATAGAAATTGTCTGATTCAAAAGCACGACACCAAGGTTTCTACGTGCTTTTTTTTTTCCGCGAGGGATGGGGAACATCTCCACTGTCCCGACCCTGATGGTTATATCTTTGAGGCGACTTGTGTAATAGGATGAACATGCAGATGAAAAATTCGTCTTTTTTCATCATTCAATTTTAGGTTTGTTACAGCGCCTCCACTCACTGATTTCATCAATACAAAGAGAGAGTCTTTTGGACGCCATGTTTGGCATCACCATCAATCTTAGCGATCAAATGTCAAATAGAGCTGCACATCATCATCATACAGGGTACGCAATATTTTGCTTCCGGAGATTGATGCGATACATATGTGTACATTAATGAAAAAGAGAGGCCCGACCACAGAACCCTGAGGACAACCGAACGGGAGATGATGCTTGTTGAAATTGCAATCCCCAATGCGCACACGAACAGAGCCGGATTCTGCAGGTACGACCGAATCCACTGTAGAGCAAGATACCTTGGAATTTTGAAAGTAATCACGTACCTATCCAAAAGAATGGGGGCAGATCAACGTATCAAAAAAGCCTGCAGAAAGACCAGCAAGCACAATAGCAAAACTCACTGCCTTACTGTTTTGAATTGCATTGAGGATACCGGTTTAGACACGCAGTAGTGCTGTTTCAGTGTCTGTGTCGTTTCTTTGTAAGCTGACTTCCTGTCATTTAAAGTAAATTTAAGACAAGTGAATCCTTTATCTGGGCACTCACTATTTTTCTTTCCTGACTTATAACACGCAGCATATATTTGACACAGGGCGATTGTTTTTGAGCACCTCTTTGTCTAGGGAGGCTTTTGAGAATGGGTGTCACAGCACCTTCCCGGAGCTTAGCTGAGAAAACACCAGTGCGGATAAACTTGTTAATGATCAGTGTTAATGGCTCAGCCAGAGTTGCAACATTCTCCATAAGTAACCCCAATGAAGGGTGTCTAAGGAAACAATGATTTTATCGAGTTTACAATAATCCACCTTGGTTAACCTCTTCAACAGTACTGGATTAAACGCATGTATTGTGGAAACGGTCTCATCAAGTATTGTCCCGCTCGGATCATTCATGCGAGTTGGACCTTGATAATTTAAGTCCCGTCTGATTTGTATACCTTGTCGCTGAAAACCCTGGCAAATGAGCTACTTATTTCAGTAGCTGAATTACAGGTAGGAAAATTGTTTTGAGTTTTGGGGTTTTCCGAAGCTTATTCAGAGTAAGCAAAACAGATGGTTTTGTTGTTAGCATTTTCTAATTTTCTCTGTAATAAACCTCCCTTAGCATGATGAATGATTTTCCAGTCACTGCTGAATTGTACAGAGTAATCATCCAGATCGATCACTAGTTTTCTAGTTTTTATTTAACCCATTTTCTCTCTAACGTCTACTTTCACGTCTGGCATCATCAATACACTGTTAAAAATAAAACTTTGTATTTGACTGGCGCTGAGGACTCACTACTGCAGAACGTAAAATAACTGGAGCCGTAAAAAATACGAACCATCCATTGCAGGGAACGTAAAAACGGGGTAAAATCCCAGCCTCAACGTTATTGTGGGTTGTTTAACTTGTTTAAACAATATTAGAATTAAACCTTATGACAATCCTCTGACCAAATTTAACGTTGTAGCTATGGCCTCATACAACGTTGTATTCCGTTTGACCGGACTTGTTGTAAAAAAGTTATATTTCAGGCAACAATTGAGAAAAAAAGGCATAAACAAAGGGAAAAACCGTGAAGAAATAAATAAAAGATTTAAAACAGTTTAATAACACTTATTTTATTATGGTACTAGTACCACATTCTATGTCACCAATTATTATATTCATCATATGAATAAACTTAATACCTACCTTACATAGATTCGAAACTGGGGCCTTAGATTACAAGTCCTAACCTTATCCACTCACTACATTACTTACTGATAGTAAGTGCTAAAATCAAATATATATGTGTGTGTACTACTTTTTTCAAATTAAACCAAATATAATACAAAAAGGAGGAAAAGAGTTTTTTAAAAATGATAGGGAAAATAAGATTTTGCATTTTTAAATGACGTTAATATACTAACGACGTTATTTAACCCATTTTGTAGGTAAAACAATTTTCATAGTTCGTATTCTTACATTAAAAACCAGTAAGTTACAAAAGAACGTAATGTAACGGAAAATATAATAACGGTCAGCGTATAAATACTACTTTTTTTAAAATGTGTAGTATTATTTTGTAGCCACTGTTTATTTACATTTTTCTGCTTCCAAATTGTAATTTTATGTTAGATATAGGTAATAAAGCTTGAAGATTATTAAATAATTGGGGTTTACCGTCATTTGACAGGTAAAGTCTGGTAAAATTAGGAACATTTTTAACAGTGTATCTTTATTAAACCAAGGTGATCGTGGTCTAATAATGCGGGAACGCTGTTGAGGAGGTGCATGGGAATCGAGTACACTAATTAAAGACTCCTCAAATTAACCAAGCACCTCATCAACTGAGCCCTCACGAAGGTCAAGACTGCCAATCATGGATGAAATGTCATTTGAGAAAGAGTCCTTGTCAATATTCTTTATATTTCTGATGGTGCACATAGTTCTCATGAGTGGTGATTTCTGGCTGCTAATCGTACAATTAATCAAACGATGATCAGAGCCTAGCCCAGGCAAGAGGTCCCACCCAGCAACTAATCCATCTTCAAGACGAGATATGATCAGGTCCAGAGTGTGACCATCTTTATGGGTAGGGCCATAGATATGCTGATGAAAACCACTAGCAGCCAGAATCTCCAAAAAATGAATATGCTTGGTATAACTTCATAATGGCCCTTGATCAGTGTCTTGTGGTTTCTTTACCATATTAATCATTGATTCTGGCGAAACTATGATTTTATTTTCTCATTTTTAGGCCATTTTGGATGATTTTTGGCCGACATCTTGGATTTGAATTAAGATAACATTGCCAATAGGCATAGCATGGTTTTTTGATTGTTCTAACACAACATTTTGTCATTTCTTTGCTATATTTATGATTATTTTGGGACAATATATAAACTTTTCTTCAATTTTTCAATTTTGGCGGCCATATTGGTCGCCATCTTGAATTTCATGTATAGTAGTAAACTGAAATTGCCACAAATGAATTGGCAAAACTAATAAACATATATTTCATTTATGCTTTAATCCCATTTTTAGGCCGATATATGATTTTTTTTAAATTGACCATTTTTGGCGGCCATATTGGCGGCCATCTTGGATATCTCAAGAGCACTCACTTTTTTCACTGTTAACATCTGAAATATGTTAAAGAACCCTAAAAGGTATCCAAAAAAGTTGGTTTGGTTAAGTACGTGGGGGTGCACGGGAACCCCCCTTACATGCCCAACTTTCACTTTTAGCTCCATATACATGTAGTAAGAAAAACACTTTTGACTTAGTAACAAATTTAATTACAATATAGTAACGAAGCCTTTTTACCAACTTCCCTTTTTAGACATTTTTACTAAAAAGTTTTTTTGTTACTAAAAAGACTAAACATTTTTTTACTAAACTACTCATTTTCGTAGCCAAGTAAATCGGGCCGCAGGCCTATAAAGTTACTAAACTAGAAAAATCCTCTTTTCTACTCTTTTAGGGAATAAACCGATGATGCATTTTATTCCGTTATAGGACACATAGGCTAATGAGATAATGAGATGAACCACTTAATGTCATAGAAAAACACCTAATGTCAAGAAAAACACTCTACGTTCATTTATACTTAAAAATACACGCTCAATGTATCTCTAGTAAGTGCATACATACATACACACATAGGTGTGTATGTGCGTATGTATGTATGTGTGTATGTATGTAGGCCTATGTACGTATGTATGTAGGCCTATGTATGTAGGTATGTGTGTATGTACATACATAAATGGCCCTACTGATATGACATATATAAATATGCATACTGCATATGTGTACATGTATACATAAATGCACTATAAATTAGCCGTTTAGAAATGATAGACATATAGTGTTTAGTACTCTAAACACGGTTTAATTGCTAAACACATTCGAGTACCACAACCTCACTGTACTCTGTCAGTAATGTTCAGTTGATAGAATACGTTGTTCTGTAAAAGAACCTGAAGTGCTTTTAGACGTTTAGGAATTATGGACAAAATTGTGTTTAGATTAGTGTTTAGACCCTAAATACTAAATTTACAGTGTACATACTACATACACATACACAAATACTCACATCAATAAACACACATACACATGTAGAAGTCTCTTCCTGAACACAATGAGAGAAAGCAATGAATCAACAAAGTGAGATTTCTCTTTATACTCCAAGGTATAGGCCTATAAGTAGATGGAATCAATACATGGGTCTCATGGAAGAACACAGGATATCGTATAACATCCACCGAATAAGTAATCCAAGATAAAACAAACAAACAATATTACTATTAGTTGTTCAGTACTCCATCAGGCTTCTATCTACATTTCCCTTCTTGCCTCTCTTTTCCCCTCTCTTTCCTCTCTCCTTTTTCCACCTCTTTCTAGTCTCTTTCTCCCTGTCTCTCTCTCTGTATTTCAGTTTCTCGCCCACAAGCCCCATAAATTAAATATAGTACGAAACATAAAAAGCTCTGAAATAAATACAACATGCAAGCGGTTACAGCAGACTGTTAGGGCCGTATTGTAACCTGTTGCACCTTTTATAGGCTAATGAACGTTTTCACACTTTTTGCGTTGTTATAGTTGCTGTTTACTGAGTAATTACGACCGACACTAGCAAATAGACATTTGTTCAGGTCAGTAAATAAGCTTGTAAGTGGATGTGGCCATGCAGCAAGTCAGTAATAAAGTAAAAAACGCTTGGCAAAATTAATTTTTCTAACATCTTCTCTCCCCATTTTTATTTCAAAATACTTTTTGGTATAACTTTCAAAATAAACATCATTTTAATAACTACACAATACGCCGTGTACAAGGACATTATAAAATTGCCAGCAGGGACTTTTAGTGATAACTTTCTAGAAACACTGAATCGCTCTATGACTGTACGTGCTGATTCAATACTACGACTAGCATATCATGTACAACATACGCAAATTTTATGTGGCTGCTTTGTAATGTACTACAAAGCATAGAGAGTCATAAGCAGCATCTATATCGCTTTTATTTGCTGTTAATTTGTAGATAGCTTGAAACGAGAGGAATATACTGACTACTCCAGTGTTTAAATTGGAATTTTATAATGATTGGAGCTGTTTTTAAACCCATAATTTGAATGGATATGTCATTTACGGCAATGCTTTATCTGTGGAAGCTGTGTGTGTAATTTCTACGTCCGAGAGAGGCAGACGGTTGAACAAGGAAAGGTCTCTTCATCTGCATGCCCCGGGCGGCTGATCCGTGTCAATTCTAGCCCGTTTGGGCTGTTGTCTGCTCAAGTTATAGCGAAATCCATTGATAATGGAAACGTCAAGTAAATGCTTCAAACCGGCCAATTTTGCATTAAAGCGTATTGGCCTGTGCTTCTTTGTAGTGTTGCAAATTGTAGAGTGTGGCGGTGAGAGTTCTTTTGTCCCGAATTGAGAACTGAGATTGACATTGGGGGCTTAAACACGATAGTATTTTCACGCCTTGCTGAGGTGATAGAGGGTTACTGCATAATACTATTCCAGAATGAGGTGTCACACCGGACCTTCAATGGGCTTTGCCTTGTGGCCCTACAGTAGGAACATATTCAATTGATTATGAACCCGGTAAGTTCAATATTTCATGAGGAGCTAATGTATTTATGATATTAACAAACCTTGATCAAGCGGTACATGTGAGATACAGATACTCACTATTGATTCATTTGGACAATTTGCGACTTTATTATGAATTATAGAGTATTGTTGGTGTGTGCTAAAGAACTAGTTTCCATCGATATATATATATATTAGCATAATATATAATAGTATAATATTATTATATATAATAATATTTTTAGTTTTTTGCTTTTTTTAATGTTTTGTTGTTTTTTAATGTATAATGTAAATTATATATTGTAATGTGTGATGCAATGGCACCTGCACACACACAAACCAACGTGCGTACACACACCACATATATATATATATTGTGTCGTGTGTGTTTATGTATCTATGTATGTAATATATTTAAGTGTGAATGTGGATATATGCATCATGCACACACACACACGTGTACCCACACAACACACACCTAATATATCGTTATATAATATATATATATATAGAATATAATATATATATACATAATAATATTGACAGAGGGTTGTGGGTATCGAGTACCCATTCACAGCAATTCCCTTTTTTACACGATAGTATGTCAACGCCCGCTTTGTTTAGCAATTTCTTTTCGCCTTTCTTCGCCTATAAAAATAAATATACTATATATATATAATATATATATATATATCTATATTATATATATATATATATTATATATACTATTATATATATATATATATATATATTATATAATCATATTATTTGTGAGTTTTGGCAGGTTGTGTGTATTATGGAATTATAATGGAAATTATGTATACAATTTCATAAGTGTCTCCTTTTATCTTTCTTTTAATATATCAAATTCATTAAAAAAATGTATCATTATTCCACTCTAACACACATGTAAAAAATACCAAACTTGTATTATGACTCACTTTGTTTCAAAGTTCTATTTTATCTTCAAGAAATCATGATGGTGTTGAGATAGAAGCCACAGTAACCTATTAATGATGTGTCAGGTTCCAATTGAACAAAAAGTTCAGTATTGTGAAAGCAATCAATGAAGAATCATAGCGTAATCAATTTGGTATCAATAGATCTTCGACATTTTCTTTGCGCACTTTTTTATTAATTTTAAAAAATTGATCAGATTTATAAGATTCCAATGTCATTTTTTATTAATGAAACAATATAGAGACCTTGATTGTATTGTGAATTTTGTGGATTATGGTACCGAACAGGGCACAGCGGAAAATTGTGTAAATTTGCATTTGGCAAGGTCTGTTTGAGTAAACGTAAAGGAAGGGTATTGAATCCCACGTGTAATTTAATAATTAAAAAATGTAGAATATATATCGACCCACGATGCTAACCAAAAAATAATACTGATAGAAGATACCGTAAGCCACATTTCTTGATACATCTTTAAAACAGCTATTTCAGGCAACATCCAGTGTATGCCTATTCATAACGTGTATTACCAATTTACTCAAACAAAACAGCATTCCGGGGACAGCGGATAAATGGGTTCCTTCGGCAGACCAGGCATAACAATGGTTAGGAATGATGAATTTCGGTCATTCTTTTTTTCTAATGGCGGAAGAATCTGCTTGTTTCGAATATGTGAAACTTATTTTATCAAGCTCAATTAAATTTTGATAACAAAATAAATCAATCCCGGTCATATTCGGTTTGACTCACACTGTAGTACTTCCACTTTTAACTTGTACTGTTCTATCAACTCATGGAGGCCCAAGTCATGTAGTTACTCCTTTTTTCTTCGCACAGCTTCCCATGAACACAGGCAAAAAGTGCAGTTTCGAGTTATTTTTTGATATTCAGGGTCAGTTCCATGAAACCATTATACCCGGAAAGGTGATCAATGGTCACACGTTCATTACAATGGCGCCCTCGTTACATGAAGTATTAGAAGTGAAAGTGCAAGCAAGTTCGGCACAAATACATGAATCACATGGGATGTGATCCTAATACGATCGTTAGCGTGTTGATGGATCCATGACCTTTTTACACTGCGACCCAAGATACGAGGACACTGCATAGTTGTGGCACAAGCCAAATTTGTATGTAATGAAAACATTCGAAGGTGTTAAAAAGAATTTTAGTTTATAAAGACCACAATGTAATTAATTCAGTGAGTAAATTAACCATTTATTTGATGGGTATTGAAACTCTCACATCAAAATAACACAGGCTGTTGTGGTAAAGTCATTATTTATTGCCCTCATGAGAAGTTATCTGCTTCCAGATCGCAAAGCAGAAACAGACTCCTTGGTTGTAAGGGAACTACTGTTATGGGCTAATACCGAAGGATCTGCGTTAGGAAGGGTAGATTTAAGACACTTGAGTTTTTTATATTACAGGATGTACATAGAATTTGACCTTTGAGTGTGACTTAGATTTTTGACGGAAACGGTTATCAAAGCAAAAAAAAAAAGAAAAGAAAAAGCATAGATGATCTTTTGTGCTAGATTGTTTCTCACCCATTGCAAATTTACTAATTCAGATCAAGAATGGACTGCATTTCACGTACAACAATTCAGGGTATTTTTGGGTTTAAATATTTTACTTGACAGTGAATGAAGGTTTTCTTCTGTGCATATAACGGAGAGCAAAGCAGAAATTGACTGCGGACGAGACGCGATCAACCAACGCCTCGCAGTGTGTCAGGGGAAATGAATCCCAGGTCTTTCGCACCACTGGTCTTTCTATTTACTGGTCGTGACCCCGGCTGTTTGTATATACCATGCCAAGGTGAATCAATCGACCTTGATATTCTTTACCTGAAAAACACTTCCGATCAGGTAGTTCTGGTTTAGATGAAGTAAAAAAAAGACTCCATTTAACTTCATAAGAAAAAATAATTTCAAAACTTGTAAAAATTTTTGCAAACTCAGTTCTTCCAAAACAAGGTGTACGTAACTAATTCATTCCGACGAAAAATCAATCAAAAAGTTTCCTTTTGGTTATGATTTTCATTTAGTAGCAGATCCAGTAGTATATAGGCTAGAATGCATGTTAGCAAAACATAAAACACTAGCTTTCCGTCTGTTTACAAAGCACACCTCTACCAAAAATTAAGGGCGTCTTTTTCCGTGATTCCGATTTTATTTCAACACACGGTTTTCACACTACCAAATTGTATTTCAAAATATAAAGTAGAAGCTCCCTGTAAAATAAGCATAATCATATTCAGTGAGTAGGGCAAGTAGCATGAAATTATGAGATCAATTCAAAATTATTGAATGGAACTCCAGGCGAATTGGTCCCGTTGAGCTAATATTTCATAAAAAAACGGTGACGACTATGAACATATGTTGTTTCAGTTGCCATTTCTTGGACCGGGTCTTACACCACTTTGACCACATGTAGGGACTGGTAGTTCAGAGAGAGAAAAAGTGTCAGTTGGCTTGAATTTGTCAACGTACATCTAGAGGGTGTGCATTAAAAAATTATAAACATAAAAAACGGTGATCTTACTCTTTAGGGGCATTTATGATCCAACCGGGGATCCATAACACCCCCCCCCCCAACTTACCTGAAACAAGCTGAGATTAATTTTGGTAGACCGTTTGACCTAGTAGTGTAGGAAGGTACATGTAAATTACATAGAAAGTGGGTGTGCCATGGCCAACCCAGTACATTTATTTGGCCCATCCAGTAAATTATCTGGTCCAATATACAGGGGGCTATTAAACTAAGGAAATATGTCAAGATTTTTGTCAAGCTCAGTTTGACTTACATTCATAAAATATATGTACATACATCACGAATTCCCGAAAAAATAATACAATTTGATGTAAAATTAACAAAATAGAGGCATTTTAATTATTGCTTTTTTGACATACGAAGAAAACGGGCGGATTTTTCGCCACGGATTCATTGATCAAAAGCGCCCAATTTTGCTCTCCTCGTGACGTCAAAGTGATGACCAAAACATCGTGTTGACTCGAATTGTTATTGCTAACACTGTAATATTGATGGATTAATGAAAGTAATAATAAAATTAGAAAAAAAATTACAGAATGACATATTTTGTTTCATTTCGTTGTGTTTAATTATTATTGAAGTGGCAACACTGCGATATGATGGTCACAACGACGTAAATTATGGATGGTCATCACTTTGACGTCACCATTTGCCTGCGATGTGGATTTGTCGGAATCGTTTTCGAGTAAGCTATTGGGCGGGAAATTAAAAGGGCAAAATACTCAACAAATGTGGACAATTTTCAACTTATTTTGATTTATATGTAATCTACGTTACTTAAGCTTTCCATCCATACCAAATTTTCCAAATATTCAGAATCATGACATATTTCCTTTAATGAATGATATTGCAGTGTGTCAATTTGTAAGTTTAGTTTCATGGATGAATAATTTGAAATATGTAAAATAGACAAAATGAATTAATACCAATTTATTATAGCTATGAGTCTAAAAACTGTGCAATTGAATCATGATTTGTTTATAAGTTTACTTTCTGTCGCTATAAAAGCATGAATAATTAAATTAGTGAGCTGTCAAAGGAAGCGATTTTCTTAAAAATTATTTTAACATGTTACAATAGTAAAACAAACTATATAATGAACAAAAGAAGGATTTTCAAAGAGAATGAAATTTAACTCCAATGGAGTGACAGTTCACAGGTTTTAGAATGATGTAGAACTTATAATTCACTTTTGAAAGAGTGACTTTTCACTCTTCTACATAAATTTAGAGAGTGGTACTTTGCTCACTTAATTCAACAAATACTGATTTATTGCAAATGTTACAATGAAATTTAGGCTTATAAGCAAAAATGTCCCCATTCCAGAAAAATATAACTCTGTTAAAAGAAATTAAGAGGTATTACTGAACGCCAAGATCACAAATAACCCTCACAAACAACATTTTTTGGAATCTCAAAAAATAATTGCATAATCAACAAAACACAGCAATGGTAAAGGCCCCATGGGTGTTGTATCTGTTTGGTATTATTTTACTATTCAAAAATTGCATTTTCTCATGGAATTTTGCATAAATATGGTTGGGTAATTCAAAAGGGCCAAATTTCATTATTCCTTGGTCCATATATTTTAAGACAATATGTAACATCCCATATTATCCAAATAAATATGCATTTTATCTGAATCAATACACTGTTAAAAAAATGTCCGTAAATTTACGGAAATTTCTGGCAGCAGTATTTCCAGTCATTTTTAGGGTAAATTTACAGAAATTTCTGTCAATTAACGGAACTTTGACAGTAATTTTACATAAATTTGTCTCATATTAGGGAAAAAAATGTGTATTTTAACATAATTTTTCCGTAATTTAAAATTACGGAACAAAAAAAAAAGTCCGGAAATATTGCTGCCAGAAATTTTTGAAATATTTCCGTAAATTAACATTTTTTATGTTTTTTGTTTTTTATTTTTATTGTTTTCTAAAACAGAAATTTACGGAAAATCTGTTTTCTTAATTTACGGAAATTTTTAACAGTGTACACGTAACAGAAAGGGCCCAACTGAAATGCAGGGCAACTTAACAATTAACATAAAGTTTGTTTAATGAAAAAAAAAAAAAAAAAAAAAAAGCGCCCAATTTTGCTCTCCTCGTGACGTCAAAGTGATGACCTAAACATCGTGTTGACTCGAATTGTTATTGCTAACACTGTAATATTGATGGATTAATGAAAGTAATAATAAAATTAGAAAAAAAATTACAGAATGACATATTTTGTTTCATTTCGTTGTGTTTAATTATTATTGAAGTGGCAACACTGCGATATGATGGTCACAACGACGTAAATTATGGATGGTCATCACTTTGACGTCACCATTTGCCTGCGATGTGGATTTGTCGGAATCGTTTTCGAGTAAGCTATTGGGCGGGTAATTAAAAGGGCAAAATACTCAACAAATGTGGACAATTTTCAACTTATTTTGATTATATGTAATCTACGTTACTTAAGCTTTCCATCCATACCAAATTTTCCAAATATTCAGAATCATGACATATTTCCTTTAATGAATGATATTGCAGTGTGTCAATTTGTAAGTTTAGTTTCATGGATGAATAATTTGAAATATGTAAAATAGACAAAATGAATTAATACCAATTTATTATAGCTATGAGTCTAAAAACTGTGCAATTGAATCATGATTTGTTTATAAGTTTACTTTCTGTCGCTATAAAAGCATGAATAATTAAATTAGTGAGCTGTCAAAGGAAGCGATTTTCTTAAAAATTATTTTTAACATGTTACAATAGTAAAACAAACTATATAATGAACAAAAGAAGGATTTTCAAAGAGAATGAAATTTAACTCCAATGGAGTGACAGTTCACAGGTTTTAGAATGATGTAGAACTTATAATTCACTTTTGAAAGAGTGACTTTTCACTCTTCTACATAAATTTAGAGAGTGGTACTTTGCTCACTTAATTCAACAAATACTGATTTATTGCAAATGTTACAATGAAATTTAGGCTTATAAGCAAAAATGTCCCCATTCCAGAAAAATATAACTCTGTTAAAAGAAATTAAGAGGTATTACTGAACGCCAAGATCACAAATAACCCTCACAAACAACATTTTTTGGAATCTCAAAAAATAATTGCATAATCAACAAAACACAGCAATGGTAAAGGCCCCATGGGTGTTGTATCTGTTTGGTATTATTTTACTATTCAAAAATTGCATTTTCTCATGGAATTTTGCATAAATATGGTTGGGTAATTCAAAAGGGCCAAATTTCATTATTCCTTGGTCCATATATTTTAAGACAATATGTAACATCCCATATTATCCAAATAAATATGCATTTTATCTGAATCAATACACGTAACAGAAAGGGCCCAACTGAAATGCAAGGCAACTTAACAATTAACATAAAGTTTGTTTAATGAACCCATTGTTGACATAAGCTACTATAAATGAGCAAACTTCTTGTAGGAATCATCTAAATTAAAGTTGGTCCACCCAGTAAATTATTTTCCTAATTTTTTGGCAATTAATTAATAATGCCCATCCCATTAAATATTCTCATTTACACATTCGTAGTATTACAACGTGTGCCTAAAACGTAGACATCCCACTTCGATGTCCCCTCTGTAAGAACTTGAACAATTTCATTAGAAATTAAAGCACAATGGCATATGGGACATTGTAATACAATGAACATTGAATTTTTGGAATAAACTTTTTGTCTCAAGACTATCTAGTGAATCATAATTAAACAAAGTAGAAGATGATCACGAAATGCAGGTTAGATCTTTAACTCTCTGATTTTTTTTAAATATATCAACCAGTGGCGTAACGGGCCTGCCCGCTCTGAGGGGGCAAATTTCCCAGTCTTGGGAAATTTTCCCTCTCAGGGGGGTCAAAAGGCCAATTTTTCCCGGTCAGAGGGCTAAAAAACGGCTGATTTAGCATGATTTTTGCAAATTTTTTCCCGGCCAAAGTCGTCGGGGGCAACCTGCCCCCCGCCTGTTACGCCACTGATATCAACATTCCAATAGACTTGAACCTTGCGAGTTTGCAAATCATTTTCTAAATTATTGTAACATAACAAGTACTACACAAGTAAGAGAGATTACGACAGCACTTTCCTTATAGGCTAATTTATTCATACACAATTTTAACGTGTTGGTTTGAGTGTCATGAACTTATTCTTTAAAAAAATTAACTGACTCACTATTTAAAAAATGAAGTCACGAACTCTTAAGTTGTGAAATATCACAATTCCTTGACCACAATGATGGAACATTATGTACTACCTCTAGGTGGTTCACCCACTAACAGTCGATAAGACTGTTAGTGGGTGTTAGTTAGTCATTATTTTATGAATTATGAATCTTTTGGCAGTTCATGGAGGTCATGTTCAGATGTCAGCCAAACAACAGGGACTCCGGATATGGTGTGTCCGTAAAAGGTGTGAACGTGAACTTGTAATTTGACATTATGGGTTCACCATACAATTACTCGACGCTTTAGGGCAATGTAATAAACATATTAACATAAGACACAAAAGGTGTTTATTATGGTTTATTTTTAAGATCTACATGTACAAAATTCTTGCCTGTGTTGTTGCATTATAAGGCACGCCAAGAGATTTCTCAGCATCCGTATATTGGATCATATTCAGTGAACTCATATAAATTAGACAATCAATATATTTCTTGGTATTTGGCTACATTACATTAAGTGAAAACAAAGACGAATTCGTGTAATAGAATTTCGTATGTTTCAATATAAAACATTGGTGGAATTTTGTAGGCCTACATGTATTGGACCAAATACTAAATCAGAAATTTCACAATTGTTGTACAAAGAAAACATTCTAAGCTTAACTATTTCAGATGAGGATACCTTTTATTATAAGCATTACATTAATGTAAAAAAATAGGGCTTTCAATTTTATCGGATATCTGATGTGTGAAATCTCTCGGTGACACCTTTAATGCTATAGATATACAATATACATATTGGACTTATTTAGTACCATACGTGTAATTCTCGTGAAAGAGATCTGGAAGCCATTCAATACAACTAGATTACCATATTTATTTAATAGCAATACCATATTACTAGCTATTAAAACTGCAGAACTTCCAAACGTACTCAAAAATATGTCCTTTAGTAGTTTGGCACAGTGGTAGTTTGGTTTAAATAAGGAAATGCTAAAATTAAAAACGCCAGCTTGCACCATTTATCCTAATTTAAATTTAACAAAGACATTTATTATGCATTTTACAACTAAAAAAATGTGTTATTATTCAATTATCGAACATGTTGTTTTTTAAACTTGTATTGCGTACATCAAATCAATCTTACTTATTTGTCTAAAGTTTATAAATTTATTTCTCTGTATTGCATTATAATGTAAATTTATTTATTTACTCTTTCAAATTACTATTCTGTTTGGTCCATTCATAGTAAACATAGTTGAAACGAACAGCAGCTTGTACCACAACCTCTCATATGCACATATGGACGCATTAGAGGTCATGTGCGTGTGATTTTTTGTAGCTTTAAATTTTCAAACCAATTTATAAGCACCATTTTAAAATAATTAATTTACTACAATTCAGGTCTTTGTTAAATCTAGTATTTAATTTATTTGATTTAAATTGTGATGAGATTAAAATTGCTTAATAATATCATTAAAGGTAGACAGCGAAATATTCCATAAGGAACATAGCTGGTATGTACGTATTTCGCAGATCTTCATCTTAAATTATATGCCAAAATTGTCTTTTCCGATACTTTTTCAAATGAGAAAATTTTGTACTTAAGCTATCTTTGGTTGAATCATAATGACAATATCGGTGTGAGTGGATTTTGATGATTGCAATGCCGATGTCGATTGTAGATCCATTTCTAATTTGAAAATCAGCAGGAATATACGCTTGAAATGGAAATTTTTATTTGCATATGAAAAACCACCTTAACTGAAGGCAGTGTAGTATTGTAGTAGTAGTAGGAATGAGTGTGTGTGGGGATGAGTGTGTAGAGCGATGACTCATAGAGCACGATTAAAAAAGTAGGGAGAAATTTTGACTCTGGAGCGAGATGAGAGCTTTGCATAAATAGCCGGGCTTGCAAGCCTGGCATGGTCACTGAATTAATTAAAACATTGAGATGTTTACCTTATTTTAACTTCATTAATTAATAGATCGTTAATGCAAAGAAATATTCACGTTTTTTTTATTTTCGATGTTTTAAAGTGGGTAACAAATTACATCATTCATTGTTTTCCACTTAAATACATTTAAATACACATCTTAAAATACATGCTCACACCTTTATTTGACAAAACATGGCGGCTATATTCTTAATTTTGAATTTTATTTATAGGTGGGATAGAATAGCAGATTTTAGAAATTCCGTATTCCCGTGGAAAATATTGAATTCACCCAGCGTAGATTTATCAGAGCTGAGGTCTGGTTTTACCTTAGTTTCCTCGGGCGGTAGGCAGCTGAAAATGTTATGCTCTCGCCGAAATAATACTAATAAATGAACCCTTTTTTGTACCCCATCGTACCGGGCATTCCACAAATTGACGATTTGACGTTCGTCCCTCGGATTTTATTTTTAAAACATTTGGATAAATTTATCTGCTGTACAAATACACACACAGTTGTAATTTCAAAGAACATTCTCAAATCCGTTCCATTTGCGTTTCAATTAAGATTTCAAATTTTATCTAATGGATATTATTTCTTTAAGCATGTCTCAATTTCTGTTCACTTTTAAAAAGAAATTAGGCCTTTATAACCAGTCGTGTTCACTCAAACCTATAGGTCGTAAATATGCACGGAAATATAATATGCGATAGTATATGAACTGAACAGTAAATAATGAATACGCGCATTTTATCGACTAGTACTACAAGTACAAGCAAGTGTATAGTCATGTTAAAAGCAAACAAATTACTGACATTTCGTTTTAAAAATAAATATTTGTTTTTATTTAAAATTACATGAATGATATAATGTTCACAAGAACCTTTTCTGAACGATGCAAAATAACTGCATTATTCTCTCAGTAATTTCATTAAATATAATTCACATTTTGGTCATGCTGACATCATTGAAGACGCAAGGACACGCACTTTGTGGTCATGGTTTATGCAAACAAGGCTTGCAATGTTTTACCTTGATCAGGTCAACGGGTCACGTGAGTAATCATTATTCAGACACGTCAGGGTGATGAACTCCACTATTATTAGTATTGCCTCCTGAAATATTTGTGTGGGATGGGTTATAATACTCCTCTAATTTGTCGTGTTGATTTAGATACTGTTAACCAAGTCACTGTAAATGAATGCTTGGCTCAATCGTGATAAAGCATATAAAAACAAAACAGACCTGTCAATTAACTTAGTGACAATTTGTTATATAATGTCAGCATAATAATGGCAATAATAACAATTAATTGTAATATTAAATAGTAATATGATATAGCTGTAACAACTGTTATTATTATTATTGTTATTTTTGTTCTTGTCATACTTATTAGTATCATACTACTTTGATTACTAATGATGATTATTAATATTTTTATAGATGATGATGATGATGATGATGATGATGATGATGGTGATGATGATGAGTTGGAACTATTATTATTATTCAGTAGGCCTATAGGCCCTACAGTGTAAAGTAATGATCATAAGCAAAAATGTTTGCTAACGGTGTAATTGAATAAAATAGTCCTACAATTCGACACTTGCTGTTTGGGCTTAAGGTTATTTCCCATATTTCATCCTGCAAACTATGAACCATACAATACATTTGTATCATTAGCGGTGGGGGTTCGGCGGTAGCGACGTATTTACTTTTACCGGGCATTTTGGGGCCGTTTTTGTTCGCGGATGTCCGTAAATGTCGGACGATTTCGGCCGGTGAAAATGGTACGTGCAAATTACTGTCGTGCTGGTGTTTTGCCCCCTAGAAATTGTCGGTGTAATTCTTTAGCTTGAAGTTTTTTTGGGTAAAAAACGGTGTTTTTTTGTAAAATGTGTTTGCTTTTATTTAAATGGGAAGTTTGGGTTTGTTTACTTGATTTTGAAGTATGTACGAGATCAGCTATCACTGCTTTAAAGACATATCGGAAAATTGCGCTTCTAGAGTGCGATTTTGTTTAAAATTTAAAAAAAGAAAAAACCTAAAATTTTTTGTTTTTGCAAAAAAGGAAATTAGTAGTGTTGTTTCCCCTCGGGCGATTTTTAACGCAGGGTAGTTGGGGAAGTACACGGGGTAATAATAGCGGCGGTAGTCCGAGATTGCTCTGATAGACACTCCCATTGCTTGTGGTCGTGTCGGGCTATGACGTGTCGAGCTAAATAGTGGGGGGTTACCTTGAAGAGCTTTTTTGACGAAATTAACCAATGGGGGGGGGGGGGGGGGGGGTTAACTGGTACTGGGACTTGGTATAGTAAAACCTCAGGAACTCCAGTGTAAGGCGAATTTTGAATGGAGGTGGGTGGTCACAGAAGTTTACTAGGGGCAGCATGCTGTAAATTAATGCGCGTTCGGGGTTGTTGATCAATGATTTGTTGAGTTAAAAAGTTCCAGGCTTTTATTGTTCGTGGGAAAATGAGTTGGAGAGTGGTGCAAGATGGTGTGTAGTATTTGAGTGGGATGTTGTCCTCTTCTTGCCCTGTCGGTCTTGGGTGGAATGTAGTTCTTGAGATGTCAAGTGCATCATGTTGGATTTTATAGAGACAAACGGTGAATTTTTTCTGCGTTCTTGTAGACTTATGCAGCCGAGGGTGGATAGCATTTCGGGTAAACAATAGTTAACGGCGTGAAATTCCCAGTAGTGAATCGGGCTGCTCTCCGTTGGACTTTTTCAAGGATGTTTTTGTCCTTTGCTTGGTAAGGACCCCAGGCGCATTCCATATTCGAGATGGGTCTAACAAGAGTTATGGTAGTAGAGCCTTTCTTTGATATATAATAGATGCATGATGGAAGTTTTTCTGGATGAAAACCCAAAGATTTAGAAGCTTTTGATGCCCAGCATATTGAGCTTTGCTTGTTATTTTTGCAATTTTTATTGTTTGGGTGTAACAGAGATGTTTTTTTTTTCGCATCATGACCATCACAAAAGTCATACATATAGGCCTAAAGCATAACAAAAGAAATTAAACACAAATAAAAATGAATACAATCGCCAAATGGAATGAAATAAGAAAAATCGGTTACAAAGTAAAAAAAATAAAAAAAAACCGAAAAATAATAATAAAACAGATGAGAAAATAATAAACAAATAATTTAAAAAAAATAACAAATAAAATCCGTGTACACTAGTCTTGGAATATCATTAAATAAATTGTTAAAATATAAAAAGAAATAATACATAAAAATTAATAAGCAGACTTTATATAGCGACTTCCCCCAAAAAGGAATAGAAATATAAATGAATTAAAAAAGGAACAAATAATTTTTAAAAAATCAGATACAAAATAAATTGATAAAGAAAACGACAAAATAATAAAAAATAAAAGGCCAAAATGGTAAGAAAATAAAAATAAAGGGGGGATAATAAAAAATATTTTAAAAATTAATAAAAATCCCCCAAAGCCGTATACCACAAAAAAATATTAATACTATAAATCGTTACAATGAACCAATAAAATTAAATAATTAACACTGCAAAAAAAGAAAGATGACTTAAATAAGTAAATTAAAAAAACACAATAACACAAATACAATTAAAAACACAAAAAATTTGAATAAATACATATCGCAAATGAAAAATATAATAGCAAATAAATCAACACGGAATTATTAATAAGGTAAATCGTTACAATCAAAAAATTGAAATAAAAAAAGTAAAGATGAATAAAGAGGTACAATAATTTAAATGAAATAATAAATAAGAACAGGAACACATATACAAGTTACATAAAAACAAAATAAAAACACCATGATAAAAATATATACATTATAAATTAAAATCCAAAATAAACAAACAAACGAAAGGAATTGTTCGAGAATGAAATTGCATTATTGTAAACCGTGGCGTCATATTCCAAGCAATTGTTAAGAAAACGTACAGCTTCAATTCTGGACATCCTTTCACTTAACAAACTTTGCATGGTCTACTACAGACGGTCAGACCAAACTAGAGTCTACCATTCACAGCTACAACAGCACCACTTGTAGAATTCTCTTACCAGCACAGATTTTTTTTCCAAGCCTGACATCTGCATCTGGAACACCCTACAAGCTTTCCTGGGTTCAGCTCAGTCACGGGAGATTTTCCGGAGTCGCATGAAGCCACTCACATGCCGCTAGCTAGCCACACAGACCTTCTTTTACGTGACCACAGTCTTTTCTTCCTGCACACTTTGTTGATCTATGTTCCTGTGACCAAGCACCATTTGCACATAGAACAACAATCTCTACTAATGAGTGATGTAATGATTGGAAGATAGATAAGATAGATGCAGCAACAGTCAACCTAAAAAACTTGCAAGTCGCCTGAATATGCAGCCACGGAATTACAATTCATATGTGACATCAATTCAAACAATCTAACAACTTGCAGGAAAACGTCTGCATCAATTCAACACCAAATTCCAGCCAACCTCGGATTAACAAATGGCTCAGAGCGACCGGTAAGGTTCTGAACAGAAGCTTCACAACCACCGCCACCTGCAACCCACTGGCCAAACCACAATTACCAGCCTCACCCGCCCTAACCAGTCCCCAAATAACCAGAAAACCCTGAAACCTAGAAAGCAGAGAACCGCGAAATTCTAGTTGAATTTAATTACACCCAATTAGGTCCTACAGACTACGTGTTAATCCAACGTATAGGGCCTACTAGGGTGATAATTTTGACAAGAACATAACAAATAGGATAAAGGTGAAGATTCTTTGTCGTCTGTTATTCTTCCATCATCACCATGCATCATCATAATATACCAGTCTAGCTCAGCTATTTTAATTGTAAGGCGGAAAAGTGCAAATTTACAGATAGCGTGTGCCAAAATAATCAGTATATTTTACCAGTATGATCTCTGATCTTAACACATTGTGTTCGTGTCATGTAGGATTTGGTAGACAAAGGCTTTTGTGATTTGTTCTTAAAACCAGAAAGAAAGACAGAATTATGAGAAAATCCTAGCACAATGTAGTAATGTCCTCAATTTTTTTTGCGCGGAAAAAACATCAATGGACGATTTGGTTTGGTTTTGTTGTTGGGATTAAAGGGTTTCTATAGTTTCCATGCACACTAACGACTACTTATTTTTTTCATTTTCCTCAACAGAAAACTCATGACTCTGCTTCCAATCGTCCATATTTTGGCTATATTGTTGTTGTACCTGTCGCTATATAATTTAGAAATTCTGAATCATCAAAAGATGATGATGATGATAATGATGACGTTGATGATGATGATGATGATGATGGTGATGATGATGATGATGATATCAGAGTTGGAACTATTATTATTATTATTCAGTGTACAGTGTAAAGTAATGATCATAAGCAAAAATGTTTGCTAACAGTGAAATTGAATAAAAAATAGTCCTACAATTCGACTTGCTGTTGGGCTAAGGTTATTTCATATATTTCATCCTGCAAACTATGACCATGACAATGCATTTGTATCATTGAATTGAATTACACCCAATTAGGGCCTACAGACTACGTGTTAATCCAACGTATACTGCTAATGAGGTGATAATTTTGACAAGAACATAGCAAATAGGATAAAGGTGAAGATTCTTCATCGTCTGTTATTCTTCCATCATCACCATGCATCATAATATACCAGTCTAGCTCAGCTATTTTAATTGTAAGGGGGAAACGTGCAAATTTACAGCTAGCGTGTGCCAAAATAATCAGTATTTTACCAGTATGATCTCTGATCTCCACACATTGTGTTCGTGTCATGTAGGATTTGGTAGACAAAGGCCTTTGTGATTTGTTTGAAAGAAAGACAGAATTATGAGAAAATCCTAGCACAATGTAGTAATGTCCTGAATTTTATTTTGCGCAGCGGAAAAAACATAAATGACGATTTGGGTTTTGTTTTGTTGTTGGATTAAAGGGTTTCTCTTGTTCCAGTGCAAACTTACGACTACTTTTTTCACTTCCTCTACGTAAACTATTATTCTGCTTACGATCGTCCATGTTTTGGCTATATTGTTGTTGTAGCTGTCGCTATATAATTTAGAAATTCTGAATCATCAAAAGAGGTACAATACACCACTGTTCTCCTGGAGCGGTGTAAATTGCGGTTGCTATATAATATTTGCTGTTGGGCACACTGTTTTTGTTCATTATTGGTTTTATACTAAAATAGTTGAGTTTCCTCTCCGGTGAAGTAGCGAGTGTTCGTACTTGGCCTTGGAAATTCGGCATTGACACGTGAAATATTATGGTGTTCATAACAGAGATTGACAGTTTGCCATGGCGAAGGTCGTGACTCAACAACGACTATGATGTCACTACTGGAGTTTGTGGGAGAAAGAAATTGTGTTGATGCATCCCTAGGGATTTAACACTGTTCAAATCTCAACCTGAATTCCCGTTTCGACATTTTAATGGCCCACCTATATCACGTGTATGGTTTATGACATTGGATAACAGTCATAACAGTAGGGGCTAGTATTGGTATTGGTAGTTTTACTTAGCCTCCCTGTAACTCAGGTGCAATGTGAATCTATTCATTTGGAATTATACATTGGTTTGGAAGGATTGTAAACCTCTAAAACATAAGAAAAATACATTATAAAGGTTTGTCGCAAAGCGACTTAATTCATTGGAATTGACGACATTTTTGGTTACTTACAACCAACGACACACACGAGAACACACACACGAACACACGCGCACGCACACACGCATACACATACAGACAGACACACACACCACTCCGCTGTACTTTTTCGTGACCAACGTTGGAATCCATAGATTAAATGTATTTGAGTTCAATCAGGTCAGGGTCAAGGTTGAAGTGGCAGTCATATTCCTCGGTAATTTTTAAGACGATTACTTGATTTATTCAGTTGGAGCGATTGTATATGGGCACCTTGGACCTCCAAAAAGTGGAATATGTGGATTTGGGAGATCAGATAGGCCCCGGGCCTGGATCGGAGTCAAGATTCTGATATTTCTTTTTGAATGGCCATTCTGTACGTTTTTCAGTAGATGTAAAAGGAGATATGGTCCGCCCGGAGCAATAGTCCGGCTCCATAGACGACAACTGAATAAAGCGCGAAGCTAATGTTGTGTAAAGAGTCAGTTGAAGCGAGTGCCCTATTCTTAACTGTTGTAGGTGGACTCTGAGTCCGGAGGACCATATCTCCTCCACACCGGTTCCAAACCCAACAAAAATGTCGTTTGAAGGTGAAGCAACAGTAAGACCGAATAAAAATAACATGTTTTAAGCGTCTCGTTCTCTCCGCGCGGGTTGTGATGATAGGCCTCACATGACCTTTGACCTTGATATTTTACCTTTACTCTAACACTTGGCGAGATGCATATAACTTCATAACCAGTTTTGGTTCCATTGAACTTCAATTTTTCAAATGAGTCAATTTTACATTTTCAGCCTATCTTACAACTTGACCTCCACACGACCTATGAACTTGGTATGTGACTTTGACCACCATCAACAAATGAGGGATACTCATGTTTGCACCTATGACTCAATTTTGTGTCCCATTTGACGTCAGGAGGCTTTTCAATTTAACGGCAATGTTGTAAAACTTTTCAGGCTATCTTACCACTTGACATCACCCTGGACAAAGTGATCCCTATGTGTCTTCCCTGCTTTTAACCCCTACACAACAAATCCTCACAATCTACAGGCACTGAGGTGAGAAAAAATGGGCGGCTACGGTCCAAAAATTAGCGATGACGTCATCAAACCAAGACCATATGGGCACTAAATCGCTGGCCGGCATCGACACCGCGGTAGCGTGCTATCCCGGGCATGGACTGGGCCCGATGGCCCCGGGTTCGAATCCCATTCCCACCCGAATATGCGACTTTTCTTGTTCCCCTCTTCCCTCACTCCGTCCTTCAGTCCTCCTTCCTTCCCCTCCCTGGAGATAGGCTAAAACCGATTGGTGGGGTTGGGTTAATTAAAGCATGTGACACAATAAAAGGATGTTTCAGAAGTTTATGCTTCCCCAGGTTTGCTAGCAGGTTTCGTGATCATTGGGGTCTAGCTGACACAAATTTGGGAGCGCAACCGGTGCAATGCTAAATATGTGTTAAAATTTTGATATTATCACGTGTTTTGGATTAAAAATAGAAATCCTTTCCCCTTTTTTTAAATTACAACCTAACCTGTTTATACCTCTTTGGTCGGGGTCTATGCGTGCGAATACTTGATGTAACAATCAGATCATTTTGCCCCTGAACGATAAGTATACCCGATATTTTGATCGTAACACACTGATTTTAATGTCAAGGTTGCATCCGCATGCATATCAGAGTGCCAACATTTTGTCGTTATACATGTGCCTATATTTAAGTAAGTAATTTTCCCTATCATTTACCTAATACACTCTCCTATGACAATGGAAGAGGCAACAATGTACATGGAAAAAACTTGTCTGCATCGAACACACCTTTCTTTTAACAACACTCGAGGGCGTTCGCGCTCTTTTTATTTGATTAAATAACATGGCTGAAGTACGAACACAAATTCGAGATCTTGACATGAATACATATACCAAAGCGGTGTATCAAATGGAGTCTCTCCTCCCATAACACGCTTTTACCATTCCATGTTTTGTAAGTTTTCTGGTAGTATTTAACTCGTGCGTTGCTGGCCATCTGTCAAACACCCCGCGCATTAGAATGGGTAACCAGCGGGGTGTTCACCCTTGCTCGGAACCCCCCCCCCCCGCCAGCCCCCCCCCGCGCCCCAAGAAACTGACGTACAGTAATCTATGAGACGGACCCAGATTCGCCCTCCTTATGCAGAGTGCCCCCCCCCCCCCCATTTGCAATGGTCTGGTTACACCACTGCGCATCATTTTCTTTAATAATCCTTCAGAACAACAGCTTTTAATGCTTTTATGTACCAGAACTCAAAAAATTGCCCTAAGGATCAAAAAAGAAGTTGTACTTTATCCAACCCCTCCCAGTACCGAACTTCAGCAGAACTTTTGGCCGTTTTAATAACTTTATTTTATTATGAGGATCGGGCTGTAGCAGCGCTCTCTCCCCCTCATCTTGCGCACTCTGATTGTTGGTTTCGATTCCTGGCTGCGCGATTTCATGTGCACTTTGGGTTAACGTTCATCTTATCTCCCACTTTTTCTCCGAATGCTCCAAGCCTCCTCTTGCTTAAAAACTGGAATTTCTTCCTGAAACATAATTTGAGGTCTATCATCATCATCACCAGGATAGTAATCAATTCTCTTGACAGGCATATTTCCTCACTCTTTGAAGCATTCTTTCATTATCCTCTGTACTTTTTAACAAAGATATCTTTGGATCATATATGTACTTAAGTGCTAAGCCTTTGCCACATAGCAAATTCATTGCCAAATTGGATTGATAAGGCAGCATCACGTCCGGGTTAATAAGCATGTTGGCGATCATATCTGTGAGCCATTGCAAATCTGCAACACATCTCAAACCATATCGCACATTTCCACTGAACAGCCATTCTCCAGTAGAAATTAAACTCCCTCAAGCCTTGGATGCTAATGCGTTTCCCTTGCTTGTAATTGCTTGACTTGAGTGCTGGCCTGCAATACTGTTGACCATTATATTTTGAATAAAAGGTTTTTGAAAACCAGTTTTTGATATCACAAGACACTACTCTTGCTGGTTTAGGATCCTATCTCCCCACTGCCAGAAGTACCCGAGTGCTGGTGTATACTCATTCAGTCGGTGAAACATTAGTCTGATTTCAACTTTCACTCGTAGCTGATGATACTCCTTTTCCGGCCTAGTTTAAAAATAAGATCCACGTGGATTGTAATTTCTTTGATCTTGCAACATGCTGTATACGATCTTTGGTCTTGTCCTGCCATTGACTATACCAACTCAGTAACATATGGCAAAACTGAAATAGGTTTCAAAAGGCTCCAGCGCTTCGCAAAAATAAAGCTGCGCGCTTTGTGTTCGCATGCGGTCGTGACCAGAGCTCGTCACAACTTTTATCACTCTAACTCTTCATTGGTTGCCTGTTAAGGTACGTATCAGATACAAAGTCCTTCTTTATGTGTATTTCTCTTTATGGACAGGCTCCATCATATGGTGATGGTCTAAATTTCTACAATGTGTTGGGTGGTATTTTTGATGGTACAAGACAAAGGTTACGGTCTTCTGATGTCACACGGCTTGTTATCCCTCGTAACAAGATTTGGTGACATATTATTTAATGTAATTGGTCCTAGGCTGTGGAACAAGCTTCTTGTTAATATTAGAGCGGCACCTTCCACCAGTGTCTTTAAACGGCTCCTGAAAACATACTTGTTTCCTGATGTTTAAAATTGTGTTAATGTTAACTTTGGATTTCTTAGTTTACCTTATCAAATCATGCTGTATGTCATGTTGTATATTAATTTCGTATTTTAAGTATTTGTCGTAAGGCGCTGTGTTCTCTGTATTCTTTACTTGAATGGTGATGTTAAATGATGAGTGACCCTGTTGGCTCCCGTCATTTCGCTTCTGGCGCCCTTGACCTAGGTCACTGACTCCATCGACTTTTGCGTTTAAATTTCAATGTGGTTATCGAGAAAAAACTTGACGCAAATGACGTAATTGCTCTATTTCCATCATGTCACTGTTATTGACGCTTGCAAATCGTATACAAAGATATGGTTTGTATGTTTGATTTTTAATATATTTCTTTTCCTTTGTTTCAGCATATATACAAGACGCTAATCCGTCATTCTTATGCGTACCAAAGAATATAAGCGACATCACAGGGCGTGTATACACACACATAAATGTAGAGCATTCGCCGTACACTACCAGTATGGACTGTACACTAACTTTGAACACTAGCCCCGGAAAGAGAATTAACATCCGGTTCGACTATTTTGACCTAGCTCCTGCGTGGGACAGTACACAAAACGAGTGCAGGACGGAAGGTACAGATTCTTTCCGAATTTATGAATCGGGAAGCATTCAGATGATACGAAATGATGTACTGCAGCCCGATGTGACGCTTTGTGGAGGCACTGGGAAATTCCCTAATGATTATCAGTCTTCTGGCAACGTAGTAACGGTCAGATTCACCACGGATGATATCGCTACAGATGATGCTGGAATTATGTTTGTATACACATCTTTCAAGCCCCCAGAAGGTATGTTGGAAATTCTAGAGCTTACTATAAGATATTCTATGTTTTGGTGTGATAGCTTAAAGCCACTATCAGTCATTTTTTTCCAAATTTAAAATGTCAATTTTGTCTCTAAATTATTAGGTCATATCAACACCTTATATTACTGTTCTTTGGGGAAAACAGACACTTAAGCATGTTAGAGCGGTCTGGAAGATGCCATTTACGGCTGTTTCTAGACCTTAAAAAAAGTTGAATCCCGACTTTTATTAGTAAACAAGCATAAAAATCATAATATCTTGACAAATACGGCGTGTTTCGCTTAGCCACTTACAGGGGTCTTTACTACAACAATTTCCAATACAACGGTGCAAAAAATGAACTTCGATGAAAAATAAGGGGGCGCGATTTTTTCAAATTGTAAACAAATCACGCCCCTATTTTTCATCAAAGTCCATTTTTGCACTGTTATATTGGAAATTGTTGTAGTAAAGACCCTGTATAGAGGAGGAGCAGAATATCATAGGAGCCTTATTTAAGGAGTTCGTTTACCTCCCACTACAGAAAAGGTTTGACACCTTTGGTAGTTAGTATGGACCCTCTACATCAATGCTAGGTAGGTAGTACTCTCAAATTGTGGTATCACTTTTTCAATAGGGGCCAATTTAGTGTACACAGGGGTCAAACATTTTAAAAGCCCCATGATCATGTTCAATGTATGCCATAGGTCCATCCAATTATAAGGATTCCAAAAAGTATAGATTTGTACCACGTACGACCATTGGTTTTGGAGTTAAAAGGTAAAATGTACTAAAAATGCTTAACAAAGGTCAATCTCAATTGTACAGGGGTCAACATTAAAAGTTAAATATGATTTATTTTAACTAATTGCAAGTTATGCTGAGGTTAGAGGACTCATAAAAGCTATAGGTTGTATATGTTCAAATGATTCCTTACGGAGATAAGGGTAAAGAAGGTCAACCCAATTGGGTTATGTTACCCTATGACCTATTGGTCCCCATAACATGGTAACTAATGCATGTGCAGATGGTCACAAAACTATCCTTATTTTGACTCATTAAGCTAGATGAACAAATTATATCATTTTCAACAAAATTGGAAGCAACTTCGGATTTTGACCCCTTTGTACAAATAGAAAATTGACCGTTTTTACATTTGAGCCATATTTTTACCCTATAACTCCAAAACCATTGGTATAGTTGGTACAAACTATACAGTTTTTGGAATCCTTATGACTAGACGGACAATATGGCATACATTTCAACAATTGATTGGAGATTTTTTAAAAGTTGAACCCTGTGGTAAACTTAAATTGGCACCCTATGAAAAAAGTACACCCAATTTGAGAGTACTACCTACTAGCGTTGATATAGAGGGTCCATATAACTACCAAAGGTTTTCAAACCTTTCTGTCGTGAGGGAAACGAGATGGTTTTGACCCTGGGTCCTAGCTCCTCCACTAGTAGTGGCGAGCGAAACACGCCGTATTTGTCAAGAAATGATTATTTTTATGCTTTGTTTACTAATAAAAGTCGAGAGCCGACTTTTTTAACGGTGAAAATGGCCAAACGTTGGTGAAAGGTATCAAAGCTTCGAATTGTCTATGGAATTTTGTAATTAGGAATAATTAAAATAGCCGGGAAATGCGCCAAGTACGTCTATGCTCATCCATTACTTGTTCAGTTGGTTAAGGCAAGTCAAGTTATAAGTCATTTTAGTAAGGTAGCCCCATTTCTCAATGGACGGACAGAAATTGGCGTTTTCCAGCTCCGCCGTCAAATTACAATCAGATATGCCGATTCTAATTAAAAAATAGTTTCTTTTATGACAAATACGCACTTTTGAGCATTACCATTCGCAGGTATAGTTACCAGCAATTTCAATTTTGACGGGATAGATTGTGGGGTCGAGACTGGCGATTGGACTGTAGGGAGATCCGATTGGAACTTGACATTAATAATATTATTCCGTCTCTATTATCTTATCCAGCTGGTGTCACGGACTGTTCTCCATGCGAAGATGGCACTATGTGTATGATGAAACTCTTGTATGTAACGGCCTGCCAAACTGCAACGACGACAGCGATGAAAGGAACAGTATCTGTAAAGATGGTAGCGTACACTGTGCACGTAAAGAAAACACCTCAACTTTTAAGCACACTAATTTTGTCACTTTGTAATGCTGTAAAAACATCAATATGCTGAATTGCGGGAAAATGTTAAACATTTGTGTGTTATAACTATATGCATTTAGTCATTCTCAATGAGTGTCCCACTGACTTTGACGGCTCGAAATTTCCATGGTCTGTGTAATCTAAGACTTTTCCCGCCATTTTCTTTTGCAAGAGAGAGAAGCCCTTGCGCGTATTGATATTACGCGTTTATCTAAGTGATCCGTGTGATGTAATTTTTCCATGAATAACTATGATCGGAAAATGTATCATTGTAATTCGCGTGTGCAACTTATTTCGGTTCGAGAAGTGTGCGTATTGTATAAACTGATAAAAGTTGCATCAGAAAGGAAAGTGTGTAGTATTTGGGGTATCTACATGTATTACATGGTTTTTGCTTATGTGTTTCCATGTAATAGTCAAAAACGGTCGACCATCAAAGATTTTGGGCTTTCGTTTCAGTGCATGTAAAACGAATCTGAAAGAAGCTCTCAAGCAGTGAATGGTGACGACCCAACTGTATCCAAGTCGATTCTAGAAGTGGCTTTAATTGTCAAAAGGAAATGGGGGAAAATTTAATTGAATTTGCCCGAATTTGCAACTTTTTGCTATTCCAGTAAACAGACACACTAGACGCTATCTTAGGTGACTTGCCTTTTTCCAAATGGCTGCGTATATGACACACAGAATCGAAATATTTGTATATGATATGATTGACATGGTTATCATATCTGTTTATTATTATTAAGTGAAAACAATATTTCCCATCGGATACGCTCACAGACAGCTCCCGTGCGTGACTATGGGCATTACTTAACGCTTTGCACGTACCAGAATGTGCAGGATCAAACATCACGAGGGTAATTCATTCAGCGGTATAACTGTATGCATTATCGATCAACTTGAGCGCACCACAAGATAAGCCTTCTCTTTAAATTTATTGCAAGTGTACTTAGTTTTGCAAAGGATCAGAAAGGCTTTCAGCGCGTGTGACATTTTAGTAAAATCAAGTTTGGAACAAATCTCCAAGTACAACAGTTTCATCTACGTTAATGGTTATAAAACTACTCCAGTTTCTAGAAAATCGAGAGCTATCTTTAAGCCAACAATATGTCAATATTGTGACACCGTGAATCCTAATCCCTAGGTCATGTAGGTAGAGTTTACTAAAATTTGCGGGTGAGATCAATAAAATATTTCACAAATATGCTTCAAAAATCAGATGGCGATTATGAATCTTATAGGCTGTATTGGAGTCTAAGAAATCCCTATTCACAGGATGCATGTATGTATTGAACTAGTCTTTGACACAGTTGGGATGTTGGTTTTTCGCCGTCGGTCATGGAAAGTACACTGAAAACCCCACATTTGGGCGCTTTCCCGCAAATTTTATTTAAAGCGAAAATTTCACTTCTATAAATATATCAAAAATTAAACTGTTCAAACCACTCGCATTTTCTAATCCACATATTTGGAGAAACTCTTCTTAATCGTCGGCAGTGGTCAGCTAAAGGTTGACTGATTGATCCTCTAGCGAATCCAGGCACTTCATCCTAAATTGGAATTCCATAGGCATGCAAAATTGTATCTCTCTTCAAATTTGTTTGAATTTAAAAAAATATAGTTGCAAAATTGTACCTAATTTTAAAGAATAGCTTTGGTTTTTTTTAAAAGAATGATATATGATGCACATGCAAACATTTTCGATAAAATGTTAAAATAAAACCGAACTGTAATTGTTATAAAAGTGAGAATGAGAGCAGAGAGAGAGAGTGTGTGTGTGTGTGTGTGTGTGTGGTGTGTGTGTGTGTGGTGTGTGTGTGTGTGGTGTGTGTGTGAAGGTGTGTGTCATACAAATTACGATATATGAAATAAGAAACACAAAGCAGATATACCTAATATTTTTTTATTTGGTTATCTTTTCAGAACACGACAATATCTTCGAAAAGGGTCTTGCAACATTAGGACTTGGAGTCGTGGCCATTATTGGAGCCGCCATTGGTCTTGTATTTCTGATCACCATTATATTATGCATCGTGTGTTGCTGTTGCTGTGGAAAGAGCAATGACAACAATCAAAAGCAGTACAGAGCGCCACCCACACCGAGGCCAGGATCATACCCGTCACACGCATCTAATTATTCATCCTACTCGTCGTCTGCTTCAACAACTGCAGGAAGGCCGCCATATCCAATGCATTACCCGCCCGGTTACCCACAAATTCAAAATGGCGGATATGCAGTGGCATATAACCAAACAAATGGCAGGATGGAATTTCCTCATAAAGTGTGAACAATCAGAAACATAACTTGTGTTACCTTAGTGTTTGGAGAAAGAGTGTCAACCGCCTTCTTCTATAACATTTTAAGGGTCACCGTCTGAAATTGATGAGATAAATGTTGTGTGAAAACGCCCATTCTGTGCTCTTTTTTGATAGAAAAAAAGCTTAAATATCCAGGGTACACGTGTGTCACGTCTGCTGATGTATCATAATATAGTGCAAGCATTTGTGAATAATAGTCGTGACACGCTGTGTTGTGTCCTAGTGGTCTGTGTCCAAATATGTAAGGTCGAGGTAAACTGTATTCATTTTGAGTAGTACAAAAATGAAACCTACCTTACCGAGCTTAAAAGAATACAATAACAATAAGTCAGTCACTAGCCTGCTGAATTGTGCAGGGTTATTTCGGTATATGTGTCTCGATGTCACGTAATTTTTTGGAGTGTATAAGAGTACGGTTACAACCCTACGTTTTTATATTTGAAGATGGTGCCAGTATTATAGCTCCAGTACTTGTACAAAGTTGGATCTTTACTCTCGGCGGCTTTTGTAGTTGTCGTACTGTAAATCCGTATCCCGGTGTCTTTTTTGGTCTTTATTTGTTTACGTCAATCCAATCAGAGCTTTAGTTGTTCGCCACTTTCTAACTACGTCACTGGTGCTGTTTGTGGTTGAACCTGATTTTAGTAAGTATTAAAGATGGTTTTAGAGGATGCTCTCATCAGTATAATTTTGTTTGATTATTTCGTTTTAATACCGCAAGACTCTGATCTGAAAAAAGGCGGGTTTACATGTTTTGACTATTGAAATCTCAGAAGTTTCAATGGTCATAACAGAGGCGGCGCCAGGGGGTGGCAGGGGGCGGCCGCCCCCCCCCCCGAGATTTGCAAAATTTAGGGAAACAGGGTTTTTTTGCGCAAAAATTAGGGGTTTTTAACCAAAATGAGTTCATTTTGTACTGTTTCGCCCCCCCCCCTATGATGTTTTCGCCCTCCTATGATTTTACCCTGGCGCCGCCCCTGGGTCATAATATAAATATCTACCTTTTGAAAAGAAAGTTGATTCTATGATCAACATGGAAACCTTACTTCAAAACACACCAAATCACAATGGTTATAGTTTTATGCCAATTTGAGCTCATCGAGATATGACGATAAATAAGTATGTCTTGACAAAAAGGACAAGTTACTTGTGTTCTGTATAAGCTGCTTTTTTAATGCCCGATCTTCAGGTAGGGATCATTAAGTCTTGTCACATGCCTATGTTGTTGCTTATGTCACTTTCAGTTTAATTTATTTCCATTAAATATTTTACAGGACAACAAAATATGTATTGAAACACAATACACCCGTACATACTGCACCAGAACATGCCAGAGTCTTGAGGGAAAAAAACGTTGACTATGATGAGAAAATCATAACAATTTTAGAATGATATAAGGTGAAATTGCGGGTCAAGTTAAAACTGTGATGTCTAAAGTAAATCTGTGTAGGTTGCAATGACACCTGACATTTCCTTATTGTCAATGAACCATCGGAGAGAACTCTATCACAGAGCTGAACGTAAGCGCTCGACATGTTTGTTATCCTAAAAAATTACGCTTCATTTCAGAGCAAGATATTTTATGTTTTTCCACTTCACTGTTTTTGTACATGGAAATGTTCCATCCTTATCGCCCTTTTATGTAGGCGTTAATGATTTCAAAATTGACAATCAATGTAATTGATTTAGTGTAACACAGTATTATTTATTTGTATAGAGTATTCAAAGTAAGAAAACGGGTCCAGAAGTCTGCTTTAAATAGGACACCAGTTTTTATATTTCTTGTACACTCAAGTTGTGATCTTAATACAATCTGTTCAAGAAAAAAGCTTCAGTTGATCTCAAGTCACGGATTTTAATTATTCAGTCTGATAAATAAGCTGTTGAGGAAAATTATGAATGTGGATGCTGATGCATAGGGTTCTTGTGAGCCTCTTTCTGTAAATTGTTCTGATAAAACAATGCACTAATCGAAATTTAATTCTTGCAACAGTCATACGAGTATTAGATACAGTTGGGGGACAATTCTACTCTGTCCAAGATTCATTCGGAATTGGGCATAAAAGCGCTTTGTCCTTAGAAGGGGACGTACAGAAAGTCTCACCTGTAGTGTACAATTACAGGTATTTGCATTGTAATTGTTTCAGTGCTTGAAATTACTTTAATTTTTCAAATTATGCAAATTTACAACAAGATGCAGAAAGAGTGCAAGTGTTTTGTAAAAAAAATATTGAGAAATTTGAAAGTATTTCGTTTCATCAAGATCACGTGAAGCTTTTTTTTTTAAACACATTGTAACATGATGGAAGCTGCAATCTCGGTCATACCTGATAGACACTCGATAACAGCTCTTGCTCTGGCTCCAGGCCCTTGCATTGTGAGAACATTTTTTCCGTTTGTAGCATCTTCAAGCTGATATTGAGTTTCCGTCGAAGTTAACTGTCAATGTGGGTTACATCATTATAGCGGGGCCCACAGCTTCATTTGATTGTTTATTACAGATTAAAAAATACACATTGTACTTGAAACTAATAGGTGGTATTATTTTTAGAGAAAGCGGATTGTAAGTTGATTTTATAGTACGCAGATATCGTAAAGCTATTTTGCCGCACATTTAGAGTATACTATACTGGGTATAGGAGGAAGAGATCTTTAAATGAATTTGCACAGCATCTACAAGCTGATGTTCCAATTAAACCTTTTCTAACCTACCTCGACACGCAACTAACATGTCGCGTCAAGTCCTTATCATTTTGCTGCACATGGGACTCAATATCAGTGTGTGGTGGGAATTTATAAGAAGCATTGGGGTGAGTACACAGCTCGTAATTTTGTATCAATTTCTATCCTTCCGCACGTGTCTGATTTGGGGGAATCAGGTGAAGAGATACTCAAGTCTATAACATACTTACGACCATATTTTTGATGTGTGGTGAAATTTAGAAGAGTGTCACCTTATTATGGCATTTGGTTACCTATTGATCAGTTAGGAATACCTTTCAATAGGCATAAGGTGCCCTTAAAAACGCTGAATTATTTTGTTTCATGTGAAACCATTCTACTTAAAATAGTACTAAGGTTCTGTCATCTCAAAAGAACCATTTTCGGTATCAAAGAACTGCTTGGTACTCTGTTCCTTTGAAAATTTAAAATGTTCTGTGAAAATGACAATGATAAGAACTGAAAAGGGCTTAACTGTTAAACTGAAAGTGTTTTTCAAAGAACACAGATTTCGCGCTGACAGAACCGTTTAGTTTCTTTCGAGAACCATAATTTTGGTGGTGGTTCCATATGAACTTTTAAGTTAAGAGTGCATGTTGACATATTTAAACACGAATGTGTCTTGTCCAAATTGATATAAAGTACCGATTGCCATGGACTTGAGTACTTCTTTTCACCTCGCTCTTGAGCTATTGGCTCTTTTTGTAATATTTGTCATTGAAGTGAAACCCGGATGCTGTTTGTTATACAAACCAAGAGCCATTTTAAAAACAACACCAAAACAATTTTGCCGTTTTTAAAAACAACACTAAAACAATTTTGCAAAAAAAGATGAATATTTTTCAAAGTGTGCACAATAAACATTACATTGTATTAAAACTTTGTACTTAAATACCGATTATTTAAATGATGTGAATACTGACTTTCCAACAGTACACATTTGTGATAACACGTGGCTCCTGGTTATATCTATTAATGAAAATCAAAAGCTGTGTGAACGTAATAACGGCAAAAGCTCTCGGTGAGCGCCTACTTACCTAGAGCTAATGTCAATTACAAAATATATTTTTATCTACCATCCATCGTCTTATTCCTCACATTTTTTGTATTCATTTGACACACAATTTGCACATAGAGTGAATATCATTAATTTCTTCTGAAGAATATCACTTGGACGTGATTACCGTATAGACGTAGAGCTGAATATTCGTTATAGAAAACTATATCAGATGTAAAGTTGTGTATAGGTCTCGGTAGTTATTAACTCATCTTCTATTGTATTATATTGTTCAGTATCTGTCTACAAGTTGTAAATAACCACCGAAATGGTCCTTTTTCTATGTAGATATAATAAGATCTTGTGAAAGCGTGAAGCACTCAGCATGCACTGAAAAAGAATATATGTTAAGTGTTTGCATTGTATATTGAAAACATAAACATACTTCGTGAGATCCAGACTTACTCAATGCCTCTGGGACATTCGCTACCATCTCAATCGATATTGGTGTCATGCAAAGACCATCCAAGAACGCATTACAAGTAATATGCGCCGTGTCACTATTTCTTCATACAGGTTATGCTTCCCTTACTTGACATTTGCCATGCTCGCACAAATCGATAGAATTCCCGCCATGGTTGCTACCTTAAACCTCATCTGGTGGGTCTGTTTTGGCAGAGTGTCACTCGCCTAGTAAAAGGAACTTCTACTGTGATGAACGTTTTTATTTGGGCGTACTCGTATCACTAAAATAGAGCGATCCGTAACGAAAACGTCATTCCGATTAAAGAATGCGTCTGATTTGCTCGTATATTTAGGGTTGCATTGCGAACTACACTCGCCTGACATGCGTCATTGATGGAGGTAGTCCCTGGCGCTATGGATGTGTTTCTGACAGTGGTTCACGTATTCGCCCAGTTTGCTTGTCCCTTCGAACCACATTCGACGCCTTTGGTTAGTCGCGAACTCGTCATCCGGATCGTGACTGAAATAATGTCGGTCGTTTTATATCAAGAATTTGATGAGATTTGCTTCAAAATGTCCTGGTGCTTTTCAGATGTTGCCACTCTTCATATAACCGGGCATATTCGTTTTCAACAATTCCCCGAATCCTTCTTGGGTAGGTTATTTGCAATGTCTGTTTCCATCAGTGGTTTCCCTTCTACTGGTTTCTGCTCAAGTTGTCAATGTTTGACACAGTTCTAGCTCAGTTCGTTTGATGATGTACTTTACGGTAATTTTTGCTTTGAGTGGTTACATTGCTCCATCATGTTTCCTGTAACATTTCACACCGAACAGAAGATTGATCGCCGTTTTAAATCAGCCAACAGATTCAATGCAATACTTTGGTTTTAAAATTCTGACGCTTAGCCTCACTGTTGTATCGTTTCAAATAAACACGCATAGCGTCTGCTATGTACTTATAAGAAAATATTCGCCATGTTGAATTGCCTTGTTCGTGTCAGTAAATTTCACGACGGAAGAAGTGCAATTTCTATGCTTAAACAAACCCAGGTGACAAGCCATGTCACTTGAAAGAGGCTCAGACACCTCAGCATTAATAACTCACTGACGACCACTACTGTAAATGCCTCTGAAAGATGTGTTTTATAAAAAAAAACCGGAAGATTGGTCAATCTTTCCTTCGGATTTTTTCATATCGTAACAAGGTGTGATTGCGCTTGCGAAAATACCATGCCTTCTTAAAATTAACATCCCATTGTAAGTGGAGAGTTTACCTTTTTCTATGTTATTATGTATGCCTTTTCACCTAGAAGGACAATGTGCTTTTTATGTATGTCCGAATTCAAGCGGGACAATAATGGATGCCCCAGACGACATTGGATAATTCCTGGATGTCATGCGTAATGTCGAAGCTGTGTGTGGCAACGTGTATTTTGATATTGAAACTGTTTGTGTGTCAGATCGAGCAAAGGTTGTGTCCTCTTGCGTAGCTCGAAATTTATAATGGGCTAGAACTCAATTGCCAAAAAATGTGTTTCTTGAATGTTTGCTAGTTGTTGTATATGTGAGAAGCTACGCCGCTATATGCTTGTTTCAAAAACATGTTTAAAATGTGCTTATTTGTCTAAAAGTATATAAGGTGCGTACCTTTCATATGCCTTCCTCATGAAGTAATACAATTATGTGGTGCGAATGTTTGAATCACTACAAAATTAAGAAACAACCCTCAAGTTATTAATTAGTGATGTTTGTTTAAATTCCCCTTTCCTTCCTTGAGGATTTTTTAATTAAGGTTTGTAATTATTTCATGTCCTTGTTTGTAATGATTACATCTCCTTGTACATTGTTTTGGAGATGATATTTGGCATTGACTTAAAAGGACATATAAGTTTGTAATTATTTGACATGATTACATGTCCTTGTACATAGAAAAGGTAATTGTTTTGCAAATGATAGTGTGGAATTGACTTAAAGCAATTTTTCAAAAATTTTGAGATTTTTACACGGTTGCATTGGTAACTGGCTAGTAAACTCTACGTGTGAATAGTTAAGCTTGAAAATGTCTGTGTGTCGCAAACGAAGGAATTTTGTAATTGGAATAATTAATATCGGAGATCTCCGATAATAATTCAACGGCTGCTGGAAACGGCCTTCCAGTATGAGCTAGTATGAAATAGCCGGGAAATAGCACCATATACGTGTCTACGCTCATCCATTAGTTGTTTTATTGGCTCAGGCAAGTCAAGTTAGAGGTCATTTTCTTGTGGTGGCACTATTTCATCATGGACGGACATAAACTTAGCATTTCCAGTTCTGCCGTTAAGTACAATCCCAATTCAAATTACAAAATCGTTTATTTTATCATAAATAAGCATTTTTTAGCGTTCTCGTTCGCAGGTGTAGTTTCCTAGACAATTACAAACATAACTGTGCAAAGGTATCAAATTTTGAAAATTGGGGGCGCTCTTCAAAAATTGTGCTATCATTGCTTTGAAAGGGTAAAACGTCAAAATGTTTTACTTAGGTAAGGCATAGTGGATATTGGTTGATTTTGCCATAGCTATGTTCATTTGGTCAAGCCTTCTAACAGCAAATGGTTTAACTAAAGGGTGGTTTGGAGAAAATCTTGGACTGCCTATTTTATTTTAGCAGTAGCACCGATATCAAAAACAACTTTCCCATCTGAGGCAGGACTTCATTGCTGCAAATTGTATGGTATTCGTTTGGAACCCTCATGAAAAATTTTTAAAAGGCGTTTTTAATGGCTCTCTTATTTTAATTATAAGATTGAATATGCACGTACTGCTACTACGTACTACTACTACGTAATTAATTATTGTTATTCTGAGAATCACAAATGATACCAATTTAAAGATCATTATATATGCTATTTCCTGTATACAAAAATTAAAATTGTTCGACTTTCTAATTTTCACAATCGATTAGTTTCTAAAAACTAAAGTATTAATGTGATTTGCAGCGTTTAAGTTGTGCATCATGTAGAAATGTGTTTTAATGTCAGTGTTACTCTTAATTTTCTTAAAATAGGCACGACCTAAAATGCACTCAAAACCTCTTTCGAAACCCCTTGAGAAAGTCAATTTCTTTCAGATACTAACATTTCGAGGTATGATTCCTCCTGAAATTGAAACACAAACATGCTATACAATATTTCAGGTCGCTCGTCTGCCATCTCCAAAACGCTATTGTAATAGCTCATCAGCTGTGTGAAATCAATACCCTATTATATACTTAATCCAAGGTAATACATTAAACTCAGCCATCGGTGAATATCAGGAAGATAGAATAATAAGGCATAGTCAAAACAATGTTGAATATAGCTTATAACAGATGGGTAATATGGAGTTTTTATCCCTTTGAATTATTCCCAGCTTTGACTGCGAAACGGTTCTTTTCAAAGCCAATACATATCAACCCATGTCCATGAAGTTGAAATGACCTAGGAGTATTTCAGAATCGCAAACAGCATTCTGGTTATTTTTCTTACCGTAATATGCACGTGCATGGACATCATTACACTATCACGAGCGATTTCTTGAGTGGCATGCTTCAGTTGTGTCGGCAGCCAATGTTTACCTCCTGAAAGTGAAATGTTTATATTAACAACGTTTTGTCGCAAAGAGGTTTTCAATTAGTATCGTAAATACCGCTTCCTCGTAATTTCAGTAAGTCAATAATAGATGCAATAAGCAATGCCCTCTATTACTCCAAGATTATTTCAACAAGATTTTGGTTTCCCATTGCAGTCAAAGAAATGTTTTATATAGATCTGAAAGAAAATTCCAATCGGCAATTTATAAAATAAAAGCAGATATATTCAAAGAAGTAAATATGAGTGATTACCATTCCGGGAGATTCGGAATAAGGTTTATAGTAATTTTGCCTGAAAATCGCAGATCATTATAGGTATTCAGATGTCTATTTTTCGTCCATGCTTGCTTGCTTTAACTAATTTTAACTTTTCCACAAAAGGGGTATTTGCAGCAACCCTTTAAGTCATGCATATTTATATATTTATATGAAAATATTATTTAAATTATTTTCTTGACAAAAAGTACATGTGAACGTGACCTTCTTTAAGTGAGTAGAAATAATGTGCGAACAAAAAAGGTACCGATATTTTCTACCTTGGTTACGTCTCATGTATACGTTTTTACACGATATCATGTTTTTTTAAACAAAACGAAATATAGAAATAGATTGTAGTGAACTTTGTTATAAATTTCGACGTATTCTATAAAAAGTGTAGTACTACAGTGTTATGTATGCCATGCCTGGAAATAGATTCTTGTTTGTGCAAATGTAAATTTTTCCTATTTCAAATATTTATTTGGATGAAATTGGATTTTTTACCATGCCCAATTTATTCAGGTCGAAGCCACTTTGGTTTGAATAATAATAATAATGACGTATGTAAGTACAAAAATGTAAACGGCAAATATTTTACGAGATGCGTGGTCAGCTATGGGGTATTAACTCTGTGGCCACGCCTACAACTATAATGTCAGCCAATGGTTTTGTTAAACAAATATCACAGGCTGCTATTTTCCACTTGTCCTGGATGATAGAAGTCAAATAAATATTGGTATCAACGCCCAAACTTTCACAAATGTGGTAAACAAGATTCCAATTACACATTGTTATCATCGTGTTTGGAAAAATTACAAGAACATTTAAATTATTAGAAATCTACATAAGTTAGATTCAATGTTTGATTGCATGTTAATTTTAGGACTCGTCCAGCAACACACACAAGTACACAAAATATTCATCACACTTCATTTGATAACATTTTGTCCCCAGCTGAAAAATACGTCAGACATTCTACTCACAATTGCTCTTTTAAGATAAGCAATTTGAAATTAAACACCAAACTAACGATCAGAAGCCGGATGTGAAACCTATCCGGTACAACCTTCATCAAGTTGACAAGCGTTTGTCTGGCTGGAACTAAGAAAAAACCCATATCGTTGGCGACATTAAGCAGCCGGTACAATTTTAAAGACATATGCTTTGTAGAATAATACAATATTGATCGCATAATACAGTATTGATCCATCCGCATTTGATGGAAACCAAATTCATCCAAATAAAAGCAAACAAAAACAACTGTGAATTGAAAAAAAAAATAAAAATGATAATCATATTCTCAACCAGAAATGGTATGAAAAAGACTTGCCGAAGGTTGGTGATTTTATTTTTGTCCATTCATTTCTGTATTGTCTAATTCTATTTTTATGTTGTAGGTATTCGGGTTTGTCATAACTTTCCATTTCCAATAAAGTGCAGTATTCGTGGATGTATAATAAAAATTGTACTGTGCACGGCGTCATTTTGGTAATCAGATATTTACTAATACAAAGGTCATCTTATTGTAGTGTTGCACATGAGAGTGGATTTCGTGTCTACGGCATTATTACGCTGACATATTCAACCTGGCCGGAGCCAACTGTTCTAGATTGTGTAACCTCTAGAGTCATTGATAGCTCTGAATATGATGTACTAGTTCGAGCAGTATATCACGGAAAACAACCAACAAGTAAGCAATCAAATGAAGTTAAGAAAGACTAAGTCAAAGAGAGAGCGAGGGGGAGGGAGAGCGAGAGCATAACAGACGCGGAGAAAGGTCAATATATGTGCACCGTGGAGAGTGCACCGGCGAACCATTTGAAGTTAGATAATAGTCAACAAACATGGTAAGGAATTCAAGTTTATGAGTGGAAAGTCCTTACACCAACGATTGAATGTAGAAAACGGGGGAAAAAGGCAAGAGATGATGAAGAGAAAGGAAGAACCCCGAATAGATGTCTACCGGGCGGGGTGACGAATCATTGAAAGTTAATTAAGTTAAACTCGGCAAAAAAGTTCCTGGACACATGACGTCGGCATATGGTCCAGAAAACCTGCAAAGGAAAACTAGAATGAACCTCAACATTGGCAAGTAAGGTTATGGTGGACCAGAGACCTTGAAAGATGCGCAAGGGGACAATGAAGTCCTCTTTACTGACCAATCCAGATTTTGTATCCACCACAATGATGGAAGGCGGCAAGTGTGGAAAAGACGAGGGGAACGGTAGAGAAACATTTTGCGTACGAGAAGTGCAGCAAGGAAGGGGGTTCAGTTAAGCCAGTGACATTACATTGTTAAAACCAGATGCATCCAAGATTGATAAGTTCTGACATTGCTATGCTTTTGGAAAACGATGTTCCTTTGTGTCATCAAAGTTTAATGCTTTATTATGAAAAAATCCAAACCAAGTATCCATTAATTATTGCCTTTGTGTTGCAACTGACTCACAGATTCACTGCTCCAAATTGAAATGACCGAATTGCTAATTTCTTGCAATGTTCAATTATAGACATATGGGGCGTAGACCAAATAACAGATTCCGTAGTCCCTTCAAAGGGATAAGACAAAGGAATAAAGATGAAAAACATGGACAAAGTTAATTGAACACGCACTATAGAAGCTCAAGATTTATTTATTTGCGAATGAGATAAGTATTTTGCGCTTACGTCATTAAAAAAAAGACTTCGTCTAAAATAGGAGAGGTGGTAACACCTGAGTATTTTCAACCGCGAGACAATATAACAATGGTCCTGCACTCCCAGATGAAAAGGGATCTGAAGGGTTTTTCTAAACCGCATACCGAGCCGTATATCTTCAGCTCCATGGTTTGCTGAAGTCTAGTGTATCTATAGGACCAGTTAACATCCTACGTCACTTCTTTTGTTGCCTGCGAATCCATTCCTGCGAATCGTTAGGGCCCATAGTATTAAAACTCTAACAGATACAATTGCCCAGTGTGTATTCCAGTCAGGCCGACTTATTTCAAGATACCAGGCCCTAAATGTTTACAACATTTGCGTTTTCACAGTTAATAGGTCTATTGGTCACTGATATTGGGGAAAATAAATTAAACTGACATTTTATTCATTTCCAAGAAAATGTGCCAGTTTTATTTGCGGCAACAGACGGTTATAATGATTTTAATTATTTATTATGAATTTACACTGGTTTCCCCTAGCCATCGATGGGGACCACAAAACAAACAGCATGAAGGACATGCCCCATAGCCTATTAAGAACCTTGCCATTGTTAAGTGGATGTAATCAGTCATGCATGAATGCTAACATTGCAATTCCATCCAAAACTGGCAGGAGACGAATTGTCTTTTATTTTGATATAAAATTATTTGCCTTCTATGAGAAATAAATTTGAAATATTTAAATTTTTCTAACTGTCCAGGAACTTTTTTTGCTGGTTTATATTGTCAACTCCTCTTTGATATTCGACCACAAACATTGAAAAGAAAATTCAAGGTCATCAACGGTATGTCAAAGGAAATTTCTCTGAACAAATGTCCAATTAAATATCTTAAAATTTTTACCCATTTTCATGACAAGTTTTTCTATGCCTCTATCTGTGGTCATTGCTGTTAAAGCAGTCTCAAAGATTTCGAAATATAACTTGTTTTGAGTATTAATTAAAATAGTCCGACTAAAATGAATGCTCAATTCCAAAGTTTGAGGTGAATCGGATTTTTCATTTCGATGATAAACATTTATGTGTAGTTACCAATACCATAGGATAATGTAAAATTCCAGTTTACCCAACTGTGATGTTTTCATAATCTGCATATTTTCTACTTTCTATGTTGAAAAAATAAACGAATTTAGTGAAGAAACTAGGCAGATACGATAGATTTTTTAGGCATATCCATTGTACCCATTTCCAATGGGATTTAGACAGTGGGGTTTTCAGTTCCATCACATTGTCTGACTACATACAAATATTCTGACCTTTGCTTTTTTTTTTTCACAAGAGTGAATTGCAGATAATCAGATTCAGTGAATTCAATGATAATCGGTGCATGGCAATTATTTAAATATATCAGATTAATTTTAAACATTTTAGACATTCAAAAAGTCAATTATCACCTGGTCCCGATAGTGAAAACAAGATAACGTTATTCTCTCTAATTTTACTATATTTAGCTTCAAGTAACTGAAGCCCATTGTCAAAGGCTGGAATAACTTTTAAGACGATTCTTCCAATTCAAAGTACCATAAAATCAATGTTCATTGAAGAACTAAGACTGACATTTATACGTAGCCGTTTATAAAGTTTTGACACTGAAATGAATGACTTTGTGGACTGGGCAAGAGCAATATCAAAATATCTTTAGAACAATGTTATTTTGGGCAATAAATAAATTTAACACTTGTCTTTCAAAAATGCTTTATCTGTTTCAAATTTGCCATTGATCAATGAAAATTAATCTGATCAAGTCGATTTCATGCAATATTTTTTATGCATAGAACTTTCATCCAAAAAACTCGTTTCAAATCTGGTAAAACGTGATGTTGACCATGAAAATTTTCTAGTCCATTTCATTTGGCAATACTTTTGGCAAACGTTATTGTTAAAAACCTTATAGGATTTTTATTATTGTTTTGGAAAGAAGTAATATTTATTATTAACATGCCAGTGCCACAAATAGCCACTTCGGGAAGAATATCATTGACAATATGTGTTTCAGTCAACATGTGTATACTGAACAATATGTGTTCAGTTTCCATCATTGATTTTCCCTCTACTGGTTTCCGCTCAAGTTGTCAATGTTTGGCTCAGTTCTAGCTCTTTTCGTTTATGATGTTCTTTAAGGTGAAGTATTTGCTTACCTGCTGAATTGCTTCTTCCTATATCCTGTAATATTTCACACTGAACAGAAGATCGATCACCGTTTTAAATTAGCCACACCAGATTCATTATAATACTTTGGTTTTAAAATTCTGACACTTAGCAATCGCTGTTGCATCGTTTCAAATAAACACACATGGCGCTTGCTATGTACGCATGTAAGAAACTATTCGCCATTCCTTTTCGAGTTAGGGTGAAATTTCACGAACGGTAGACGTGCGATTATACGCTGAAAAACCCAAGGTGACAAGCCAATGTCACTTAAGAGGACACTCTCAGCATTAAAAAAAACTCACTGACGACTAGTTCCGTAAATGCCTCTGAAAGAACTGTTTAATTTAAAAAAAACCGGCACGATTTAGTCATCTTTTCCTTCTTATTTTTTAATATGTTAACAATATGTGATTGCGCTTGCGAAAATTCCATGCCTTCTGAAATTAAATCCCATGGTAAGTGAAGAGTTTACCTTTTTTCTATTTATTATGTATGCCTTTTCACTAAGGACAATGTGCTTTTTATGTTTTTGTTCCGAATTCAAGCGGGACAATAATGGATCCCCAGAACTACATTCGGTAATTCCAGGATGTCACGCGTAACGTCGAAGCTGTGTGTGCACGTGTATTTTGATATTGAAACTGCGTTGTGTGTCCCGATCGAGCAAGGTGTGTCCTCTGGCTACTCAAAATTACAATGGTCTTAGAACTCAATGCCCAAAAAATGTGTTTCCGTGAATATTTGCTAGTTGTTTGTATATGTGAAGAAGCTACGCCGCTATATGCTTGTTTGTCAAAAATATGTTTAAATGTGCTTATTTGTCTAAAATCATAATGTGCTACCTTTCCATATGCCTTCCTCATGAAGGTACAATTATGGGTTGCCGAATGTTTGAATCACTACAAATTAAGACACACCCTCAAGTTATTTTAGTGATTTTTTTTGAAATTCCCTTTCCATTCCATGAGGATTTTGATAATTAAGTTTGTAAATTTCATGTCCTTGTTTGTAATGATTACATGTCCTTCTACATTGTTTGGAGATGTAATTGGCATTAGACTTACAAGACCATATAAGGTGTATTATTTGACTGATTTCCATGTCCCTTGTACATAGAAAGTAATTATTTTGCAATGATATGTGGAAATTTGACTTAAAGCAATATATCACATTTTTTTGAAGAGCGCCCCCAAGTTTTCAAAAATGTTGAGATTTTTATCTACTAGCATTGGTACTGGCCGAGTAAACGCTACGTGTGAATATTAAGCTCGGAAAATGTCCTGTGTATCGCAACCGAGGGATTTTGTAATTAGAATAATTTAATATCGAAGATTCCGATAATAATTCAACGGCTGCTGGAACAGCCTTCCATTATGATCTGTATGAAATAGCCTGGGACTACGCCATATCCGTTTCTAGCTCATCCATTAGTTGGTGTTGTTGCTCCGCATGTCAATTAGGTCATGTTTCTTGTGGTGGCCACTATTTCAGGCATGGACGGACATAAACATAGCATTTCCATTTCTGCCGTTAAGTACAATCTAGATCCCATTCCAAATTACGAACCGGTTATTTTTCATAATAAGCATTTGTTGAGTTCTCGTTCGCAGATTGTAATTTCCTATACATTACCCACAATAACTTTGCAAGGGGAAGAAAATAGCATTTGAAAATTGGGGGAGCTTCTTCAAAAATGTGCTGTTATGCTTTGAAGATGGTAAACGTCAAAAATCGTTTACTTAGGTTAGGTAAGGCATAGTGGATATTGGTTGATTTTGCCATCTATGTTCATTTGGCCAACCTTCTAACAGCAAATGGTTTAACTAGGCATCGATTGTGCGTTAGAAAGCACGGGTATATTCTCGGTCCTACTTGCACTGTCCATGGGACCTTTGACCCCCAATCTAATGGTGTTTACAGGTCCCAAGAGTTAGCAATGATTTATGCTTCATTTCCGCTTTGAATGATGAAAACTTATAAATTAGCATATAAAATATATAAATTACTGCTAAGTAACATAATATAAAAACTAGACGACTCCGATACTATGCCCGTCAGGTATGTGAAGAGACAAGATTGCATTACAGTGGGGTACATCAATAATCAAGTTTTCCAGATGGCAGTGTGGGCACACAATTACCCTGTAAACTATATTTCTCTGTCCGTTTAGTGTGAACTTGAGCCCTACAAATGACATAGGTATTCAGCAATATAAGCCACTTTATATTTTGGGTATTTTGACCTTTGGACCCCGCTTAACGAAGGCTCACAGAGGAGTCACTGTGGACCCTTTTTTCAACTTTCATTGATGCCTAGCAAAGATGACATCGCTATTTAGGCATAAGCTTCTTGTAATATTTGACCCCTAGATGAACCCCATTTGCCTTTTGATCCCCAAATGTGCACATCAGTAATAGACCTTTTCCAGTGGTCTTGTGACAAATTTGAACCTAATATCTACTTGGGTTAATGAGTTATAGCGTTTTTTGCATATTAATTAGCCAGTGCATATCTTGCACGTGTACCCCTATGGCCAATATTCCGTCACGTGGGCGTCTCGACATTATCCGCACTTTGCGCAAACATCACCTATCCAGGTTTTACCGATTTGGAAAGATAGCATTTGCATATTATTAGATATTGCCTCCATTTTGAAATGTTAATGAGTTCCGATATTATTCTGTGTACAAGCTGGGTATACACTGACCAAAGACATGTCATGTTGTAATTTGCGTACGTAACGCACCTACTCTGTAGAATAATAGCCTCAAGCTTTTTAGTTTTTGGACCTCTATTGACCCTACGAGAGGTCAATGTCAAAAGATTTACACCCCTGGTGTAACTTTGGTCAGTGTTGTTCTGACCAATTGTGGTAAATATCGGCCCAGCCGTTGGCACTAGTTAAGCATTTTGAGGCAAGGTCAAAGAAAGAAAGAAAGAAGAAACCTAGAACATTTTTGTGCTCAAGAGCACGGACCTTAGCGTGGAATGTTCGGCACATTTGTAATTGACCTGGGACCCCTTCTCATTGGTCAAATAACAGGGTCACTGTAGACTCTTATTTCACTTTCATTAAGCCTTACAGTTGGTATCTGGTATTTTTGCAAAATATGGCAATCATTGATATTTGGCATATTTTTACCTTTGACCCCTACACCTTGGGTCACGAGCCGGTCACTGTGACTCTTTTTCATAATCATCGATGCCATCACGAATGGCATATTAGATTAGTCAATTAAGCTTCTTTCAGATTTGACCCCATAGATGACCCCATTTGACCTGTGACCCATGCTTTGATCCATATAATAGAGCTTTATTATCCAGTGGTTCTTGTGACCAAATATGACATTAACCAATTTGGGTTGATAGTTAGTGTGTTTTGCATATTAATTAGCTCTTTGCATACTTACGATGACCCTTGGAGCCAATATCTGTCATATGATGTCTCAACACTATCGAACTTTTTGCACAGACATCACCAATCACTCTTATCGTTTGATATAATAGCAGTTTTGCATATTAATTAGATAATGGCCGCCATTTTAATTTTATGAACTCGATCGTTAATATGTTTACATCTTATGAGGATGGTCCTAGGAATTGGGTGAACAATTTTTGGAACTCTACTTGTTTTCTGTAGGACAAGTAGGCTTTTTAAAGATTTTTACAAATGGCGGCTACTTCCGGTTCCGTGACCTTTTGACTCCCCCAATCTAAGTACACCCGATATGAAGCTTGGGTCAGCGTTCTTCTGACCAACTTTGTTGATATGGGGTATCCCGTTTTGGTACTAGTAGGGTTTTTAAGGAGCATTGGAAAGAAAAAGAGAAGAGAAGATAAATGTCTTGGAATACAGGACCTTATTCGTTGCACGACTAAGGTAGTAACTCGAGATAATACAGTAATCTCATGCGCTGCACCGCACTGATATAACTAAAGGGTGGTTTGAAGAAAATCTTGAATGCCTATGTTTATTTAGCAGTAGCACCGATATCAAAACAACCTTCCCACCTGAGGCAGGACTCCATTGCTGCAAATTTGGATTGGTATCGTTTGGAACCGTTTTGGCGAGAGTATGGTCCGCCGGTCCACAGTCCGTAAACAATGGTGAACATAGGTGCCCATCGATTCAGTTGACTCTTCAGTTACATTATTTCACGTTTTATTCGTTTTCGTCTATGGAGCCCGACTGTGGCTTCCCCCGGACCAGAGCTTCCTTTCACCCCGTCATGAAAAATGTTTAAAAGACGTTTTTATAAAGGTGGCATTTTTTTATAAATATCTATCTTGAGAATTTTGGGGTTTGAAAAATGCAATTTTTTCACACGAGTTTAGCAGAGCTGTACATTAATATGGCTCTCTTGTTTTAATATAAGATTGAATTATGCTAACTGCTACTACGTACTACTACTACGTAATTAATTATTGTTATCTGAGAATCACGAATGATAACCCAATTTAAAGAGCATTATATATGCTCTTGGCCTGTATACAAAAATTGTTTCATCTTTCTAATTTTTCACAATCGTTAGTTTCTAAAAACACACCATTTTTATCTAAATGGCTTAAGTATTATGTGTCGGCAGCGTTTTAAATTTATGCTCAATGCAGGAAATGTGTTTTAAAAATGTCACTGGTTACTCTTAATTTCTTAAAAAGGCGCGATCTAAAATGAATGCACTCAAAAGCATCTATCGAAACCCCTTGAGAAAGTAAAGTTCTTTCACTACTACCATTTCGAGGGGTGATTCCTCCTCAAATTGAAACACAAACTTGCATAAATTATTTCAGGCCGCTCGTCCTGCCATCTCCAAAACGCTATTGTAATACTCCTGTGTAAAAGCAATATCCTATTATATACTTAAACGGTTTAAAGGATTGAACTCGCATCCAGGCAATACAACATTAAATTATCCATCGGTGAATGGTACGGTTGCCTCAGTAAGATAAATAAAAGGGTAATTCAAGACAATGATGGAATATAGTATGGACAATGTTGGATTTTTTTAAATCCTTTGAATATTCCCACTTTGACTGCAAACGTTCTTTTTCAAATCCAATACTGACAACCCCATTTGCCATGAAGTTGAAATGAACTAGGAGTATTTCAGATCACAAACAGCATCTGGTTACTTCTTGTCGTAATTATGCAAGTGCATGTGACTCATTACACTTGTCACGTGATTACTTGTGTGACATTTTCAGTTTGTGTCAGCTGCCCAATGTTTACCTCCTTAAAGTGAAGTGTTTATATTAACAACGTTTTGTCTAAGAAGTTGCAATTAGTCTCGTAAATACCGCTTCCTTGTAATTTCAGTAAGTTAATAATAGATGTAGTAAGTAATGCCATCTATTACTTCAAGATTATTTCAAAAAGATTTTGTTTCCCATTGCAATCAAAGAATGTTTTCATAAGATCTGAAGAAAATTCCAATTGGCAATTTCTAAAATATAAAAGCAGATATATTCAAAAAGTTAATGTGAGTGATTACCATTCCGGGAGTTTCTGAATTAGGTTATATTAATTTTTGCCTGACAATCGCAGATCATTATAGATATTCAGATGTCTAGATTTTCCGTCCATGCTTTGCTCTTTAAACTACTTTTAAACTTTCCACAAAAGGGGTATTTGCAGAACCCTTTTAGTCTGCATATTTTATATTTAAGATGAAAAGTATTATTTTAAAATTATTTTTCTTGACAAAAAAGTACATGTGACGTGACCTTCTTTAAGTGAATAGAAATAATGTGCGAACAAAAAAGTATCCCCGATATTTTCTACCCTTGGTTACGTCTCATGTGTACGTTTTTACACGATATCATTTGTTTTTTAAACAAACCAAATATAGAAATAGATTGTAGTGAACTTTGTTATAAATTTCGACGTATTCTATAAAAAGTGTAGTACTACAGTGTTAGTATGCCATGCCTGGAATTAGATTGGTGTTGTTCAAATGTAAATTTTTCCTATTTTCAAATATTTATTTGGATGAAATTGACTTTTTTACCATGCCCAATTTATTCATGTCGAAGCCACTTTGGTGTTGAAAACAATAATAATGACGTGATTAAGTCCAAAATGCAACGGCAAATATTGTATGAGATCGTTGGGCAGCTATGGGGTAACTCTGTATAGCTACGCCTACCACTATAAATGTCAGTCAATCGTTGTTAAACAAATATCACAGGCTGCTATGTGGAGGGTTAAGATTTCTCCGATGTAACATTTTCCACTTGTCCTGGATGATAGAATAGAAGTCAAATAAATATTTGTACACGCCCAAACTCAAAATTCCCCCAAGTACACATTGATATCATCGTGTTGGAAAAAATTACAAGGAACATTTTCAATTTATTAGAAAATCTAAATAAGGTAGATTCAAGTTGATTGCATGTTAATTGTGAGGAATTGTCCACGAAGGAACCGCAAAACACAAGTACACAAAATATTCAGCACCACTTCATTTAATAGCATTTTGTCCAGAGCTGCAAAAACGTCAAACATTCTATTACAACACTCTTTTAAGACAATCATTGGGAAATTAAACACCAAACTACCGATTCAGAAGTAGGATTGTGAAACATCTCCGTACAACCTTCACCAAGTTGACAAGCGTTTTGTGTCTGGCTGGAACTAAGGAAAACCCTTTCGTTGGTGACATTAAGCAGCCGCGTACGATTTTAAAGATTTTTTTTTAAGATATATGTTTTGTGGAAATTATTTACAATATTGATCGCTCATACCGTATTGATCCATTAGCCTCATTTGATGGAAAACAAATTTATCCAAATAAAAGCAAACAAAAACAACTGTGAATTGAAAAAAACATAAAATAAACTCGGAATCCATATTTCTCAGCCAGAAATGGTATGAAAAAGGAATTGCCGATGATTATGGTGAAATTTTATTTTTGACCATTCATTCTGTATTGTATAATTATTTTATTTGATGTTGTAGGTATCGGATTGTCATAACTTCCATTTCAATTTAAAGTGCAGGTATAGTATTCGTGGATGTGTATAAACAAGAGCGGTCACCGCCTGTGTGGATTCGTCCAGCAAACCTGCAGTTTGGTGGGTTGTGACCCGGGGGGAGGGATGGGGGAGTAACGTACCTGCTCCTACCGACCCATGATATCAAGGGCTATACTGGGGAGAACGATTCTGCAAAAAAAGGGGGGTCATTAAGTGTAGAGGAGAATAAAAATGGGGGGGCATTCGCGTGGAAGAGATAAACAGGGAATTTTTGATGGCTAAAGTAATAATCTAACTGAGGAATAATAAATCCCCTACTCGTTTTTGTTACACACAAAATACAGGGTGGATCGAAAACAATAAGGGTGTTGGGTCAAAAGGGGGTCATCAGTGTCAGATCCCTAAAATCTGGGGGCTTTTACGGCATTTGATGTGAGGACTTTAAAAAGGGGGTCATTGGTGACAATATTGGTGAACAAGGCGGTCCTCAAAACCACACAAGTCTCGCCTGCTTCGCGTATCGCTGTAGACAAAGAGCACACACAATTGGCAAACTGTACAAGTAGAGAGTGTTCCCCAAAGAAGATGTGCACGCAGATACAGTGAGGATTGGCAGATAACCCCCTCCCCAACACCCACCCTATTCAACACCCCACCCCACCCCCATCCTCAACACCACCGCCGCAAGACCCCACCCCTCCGCACACCACCCCTTCCCCTCTTCCAACCCCTCAACACTCCACCCCTCCCCAACGACAGCCGCAACACCCCACCGCCCTCCCAACACCCCTCCCAATGCCCCACAACCCCTCTTAACACCCCCCCCTCCCACACCTGCCTGGGCAATACCCCAACCCCTTCCCCAACAACCCCGCAACAACCCACTCCCCTCCCCACACCCCGCACCACCCCACTCCCCTCCCCCAACCCCCGGAAGAAAACCACCCCCCCCCAACTCTCTGTACAACACCAAACAGCGACCAAACAACGAGGGGAAGCGAACCAGAGGACATCCCGCAACACCCCACCCTTCCCACACCCCGCAAGACCCCCCCCCTCCCAACACCCCGCCAACACCCTTCCCCCCCAACACCCGTCCACTCCACCCCCTCCCCAACACACCTGCAACACCCACCCCACAGCCACCACCCTGCAACACCCCAGCTCCCCTTTCCCAACACCCCACACACCCCACCCCCCTCCAACACCCCGCAACCACACCCACCCCCGCAACACCCCCACCCCTCCTTAAAAAAAAAAAAAACCCCTCTCCCCAACACCCCCGCAACACCCCACCCCCTCCCCAACCCCCCGCCCCACCCAACAACCACCCCGCACCCTCCCCAACACCCCAACCCCCCTCCCCAACACCACCCCCCTCCCCCAACACCCAAACCTCCCAACACCACCCCCCTCCCAACACCCCCACCACCCCACACCCACCCCCGGTCCCCACACCCCGCAATACCACAGGAGCCCCCGCCCCTGCACCAACCCCCCCTCTTCCAATGCCCCGCACCATCCCACCCCACCCCTTAACCACTCGCAACACGCAAAACCCCCAGCCCTCCCCAATCGTAGCGCCTCGCGATGTGCAGTGATCGGAATTTTTGATTTTGCGCACTGTGTTTTCACCCGCGATACGGGGATTCCACTGTGCTTTTCCTTTCCCTGTTTGATTTTCACCGCGGTGAAGCCCGGTGCATGTTGGACGGAGTCATATCCCGGCCATTTACACGCTAATTGTATTTTTCGTATTTTTTTTAAATGGATTTTTTTCTTCTGCCAGGTAGAAGATTAATCCTGAATTGAACAAACCCTCATGCAATGGTACTCAGTTCATTAGTGTGTGTATACAGCCCATCTATTGTTTACACTTCGCAGCTGTTACTGATACGGTCTGTTTGAGTGCAAGAAGTCTCATATTGCCATGCATGGCCATGGGCAGTGATAATACCCTGGCTAAAAAAATGGTACAATCAGAAAAAAAAGTGGTTAAATCTGAAATTACAAAAGAAGTCATTCTTACTTGGCATAATATTAAAGAACAAAGACCGGGCTTTCCAATGGTGTTTGTTCATTTATTGATCTTGTCATCCATAGATAGAATCAATTGAATGCGATTCTCCACAATCGATTTCGTGCCACTTTTATGCATGGGCAGAAGGTGCTTCGCCCAGTTATGCCACGCTGTCTTTAAGCGCTCACAAAAGAATTGCAAGAGTTGCACCAAGAAACAAACACAGATTAACTAAACAAAAGAGTCTAGTTTTTTATAATCGACACAAGTTACTAGTCCAACATAATCTTCAAGGATAAATATCGTTCTTTTCATAAATATAAACCAAACCAATATTTATTGCACGCAAATGAAATGGAACTTTAAATATTTATTGAACAATTGGTATCTGTTAAAATCGAATGCCAGAGGAATGTAATTGCAACAAAATTAAACACTATCCAAATCCCAAGACTGGTTTAAATCAAACTTCCACTAATCTTTGTGGCATTTACTAATTGTTGAAGTCATAAAATTTGAATTTGAAGCAAAGTATCAAAGTGTTGGAGAAATTTGCGTTTCATGATCCTTCAAGACGCTTCTTCCAGACCATAAAAACTCTCTCCTCCAGGTTGCTCCTGGTTCTCTTTACAAACAGGTGTCAAATGTTTTCCACTTATCTTAAAGCCAGAACCTTACGGATCATAACTGCCACCATTACGGTAACTTTTTAGAGTTTCTTTGAAGTTAATCCCTTTTTAAGAATTTTCATATCTTTCAAGTGGAATAACTTAATGTTTAAAACAAAATTCGTTCTATCACCATTTTCACTCAACCGAAAATTGGCACAAACTTTATTTTTTGTGTTCGCCAGTAAAACTGGAGTTATCTCTCATTGAAACAAGCAAATGAGATGACAAAAAAATTCCTGGAAAGCCTGGTCTTTTCGCTTTAATGTGATATACAACACGACCTTGCTTTGTTGGAGAATATAATATTGAAAAAAATCGGTTTGTTTGATTGTACCTTTTTTTTGAGACAGGCTGTACTACCCCTAACTTGCACCACTAGTTATAGTGACATTCCCTGCTTTGCACTAAATGAGACAGTCCTACACCTAAGGTAGCTATGACTGTAGAATGACTTCTATAGCCAATTGATATCCAAAATATACTTCCAATTGTGATAATATGACAATTGTTGGTAAAATTACATTGTAGGTATATTTTAACCACTGATAGCATGGAACTATTTGATTAAGCAGACTAATATTTCTGGTGGTAAAAGGCACAAACTTTTGTACAGCAATGTATGACGGGTATTAGTACACAATAGTGATTTGGCCTTTGCCACTAATCGAATTTCCCTTTAAAAGGAAGTATGGTAAACTGACGCTTGGTGTTTTTCCATGCAATATGTGATTTCTACTTCACAAATAATACCGAGATGTATCATAAAAAGTAAAATGAACTGAATGTCTTTTGTTTCAACAAAAAGGGTTGATCATTTATGATTGATGCCTTGCTAGTTATTCATTACAATATATGTTCAAACTCAATTTGTTTTTTTCAATTTCACAAATTGTGCACTACAAGATGCAGAAGATGTCCTTTTTAAGACTCGTCTTGGTTACCTTTTCCTTGGAAGCCCTGGTCTCATGCATGACGATTTCTGTAGAGCTGGACCCTCTCCCCTCGAATTAAATGAAACAATAGTTGAATTTCCATCTGGCATAATGAGCATGTATGCAGCATTCGAGTCCCATGCAGTTGAGTCGAGTCGACCAATGTCCGCTCCTCTTCTCCTGCGTTGAATTTTGCCAATGTAGCGATAAATTTGGTTGACTATAGTATGATTTTTTATTCCTGTCAGTTTCATTAAAATTTTTTGGGCGTGTCGACGATTCCATGCGTTCTGAGAGGTTGTATCTTCACCCATCAATACATTAGCACTTCCTGTGGACGATGCCAGCTCGCTTACGGCCATAATTAAAAAATGTCCCTTTCTCACAAACACAAATGCAAGGCAATAAACTGAATAATTTCAAACAACCAAATTGAACAATACTGAAGCCTTCAACATAATCAAAAGAAAAGATAGGAATAATTATTACCCGCCAAAGTTCTTTTACGTCACGAAGACTCTTATAAAATCTGATACGTTTCATGTATTCTGCCTTCTTCCATAAAGATGCATACATCTTGGTCAATATTTCAAATACTAAAGAGTTTTGCCACTCAAATAAACAACACTACAATATTTAACGTGGTCTAATCCTCCTCAACCGTAAAAGGTTCACCCGGCCTAGATGTTCAATGACCCGTTAATCCCGTTCTTAATTGACTCCAAACAAGGAATCGATAAGCGTGTCTCGGACTGTACGACAATCTATTCAATTGATTCTGGTATGAAGCCTTGACAAATTTGATTTAAAAAGTCCATGTAAAATGGGTTACAGCATCAATTCATTGAACAAAGTTGATCATTTACGGTTTTTTTGTGTAGTTTTAAATCTCAACACATCCCCTCCAAAATGATTCTTACCATCGTCAATATGCGTTTTACTGACATGGATAAAAAAATCAACTATAGTTTCCTGCTCGATCATTCTGTAAAGTGGTAATTATAAATCCGGCTTCGTAAGTGTGCAAGAAATACAAATTCGGATGTTTTTAACATGGCCGATTCCAGTCCAATATTCCGGATCAATTCTCACCGCTTGGTGATCAGCAAACCCGTTGTGCCGTTTACAAGACACAGCAGCTGACACTGGTACAAAAATACCATAGATTGATTCACATGCGTAATTAATAGCGCCACATTTTCGATACGTCACCACCTAATATGAATGCAGTAATGACTACCCGGTAATGACGTATATCTCAAGCCATAAAGGCCATAACTTATTTCCCGCAACGCGGTTTCGCGTAACATTTCGGCAACGCGTTGCTAGAAAGTAAGCACGCGTGGCGGGGTCGACCAATTAGAATGAGGAATTTCTGGACTATTTCAAAAATTAAGACCCACAACTCTGTGGCGACATTTTGGCAACGCGTTGCGGGGTCGTCGGCCCATCAAATCATGCATTTTCTGGTGACTTATTTCAAAAAATCGAATCCACAACGCGTGGTGGCAATACGTTATGACCCTTATTGCCTTCACACGTTGCAAGCCTCACAATCGCGTTGGCGAGCTCACAACACGTTTTGTTTAAACTTCACAACGCTTGTGAATGGCAATAGGGTCATAACTGTATGCCGGCAACGCTGTTTGTGAATGTTTGCAAACGCGTTGTGAAGGTCACAACGCGTTGTGAGATTTATATTTTTGAAATACGTCACCGAATTCATGAATTTTGATTGGCCGGACACCGAACGCGTTGCCGAATGGCGCACGCGTTGCCTGAAATGACGCAACGCCGTTTGCCGAAATGTAGCAACGCGTTGCCGAAATGTCGCAACGCTTTGTGACTTACTCACATACGCGTTGCGGCAATACGTTTATGCCCTTAGGCTTGTGACCTTAGAAACGCTTTGTGAAGCTTTCAACGCTTTGTGAAGCTCGCAAGCGTTGTGAAGGCTTGCAACGCGTTGCAAAGTATCTAGCAACGAGTTGTTTGGTCTATTTTTAGAAATACATCACAGAAATTCATGATTTTGATTGGCCGACGTCACAACGCGTTGCCGAAATTCGCGAAACGCGTTCTACTTTCTCGCAAACGCGGTTCAGCATACGTTATGGCCTTTAATGACTTGGCGATAGACGTAGCGGTACAGCGCCACGTAAGACAGGCGATCCGTAACGTTACAACAACACCCTCTTATGCTCACCGATGGAATTGCGCAAGAGTATAGGCGCTCTCAGGGGAGTAACGGGGAAATACTGAAACAACTGACAAACAACCTATTTGGGTAAGAACACACAACCCATATATGGATATGGAGGTTTTGAGAAGTTAATCACTCATTATGGAATATGAACATGTTTAAAATAATCACTATTGGTATTCCAGTTACGTGTTTTCTCGATGAGCCAACAATCGCGCATAACAGGCGGTAAATACGTAAACTAGCGAAATGTGTCTACCAACCGGCCAGGGAAAATGAAGGCATTTTGGCGAATTTATCATCAATTATGATTATTTAACATGTTTTTTTTTTATGAATCACTATTGGGTTTCCATGAAGTGGTTGGCTCGCTGATCCTAACAAGGCGGTAAATACTTTAAAATAGCGTAAAGATGTGTGCTACCAACTGACGCATGAACTCGGGCGAGGCGTTTGTAGGGATTCGTGCAGGCACGAATCCAAAAATCTACTGTCGCACGGGCGTCATTTTAGGTAATCAGATATTTTACTAATTAGTAATAGTTTGTATGTTCGATTTTAATGCCTAAGGATTTTCGTGCCAAAATTGCTTTTATGGCTAACTTTTTCAATTTTGGTGGGTGCATATTTCAAAAAAGTTTAGTGCCATTTTTTTCAAACCACTCTCAGTCGCCATTTTGATTTCAAAATAGCCCGCCATTTTCATTATATTTTTGTCCTATATCCCCCTTTCGGGGGCTATGAGCAACTTAGATGGTAAAAATGGTGTGCAATACCCATTTTGTGATACCAGGGATTCCATTGAAAGCATCGCCTTACTTTAACTGATTTGGTTTTGGTCTCCATCTTTGAATTTCAAAATGGCTGCCATTTTCACTATGTTATGTCCTGTACCTCAGCTTATGAGCATAGAATAGTAAAAATGGGGCAATACCCATGTTTGTGATACCAGAGATTCCATTAAAAGCACTGCCTTGCTTATCACTAATTTGGGTTGGCCGCCATCTTGATTTTCAAAATGGTCGCCCTTTTTCAATTAAATGAATGTGCAATTTGGATCCCATATCTTGGCTTGTGAGTAACGTATAAAGTGAAAGGTGTGGCCATACTCCACGTTGTGATACCAGGGCTTCGATCAAAAGCATTTCTTATTTGTATCTAATTTGGTTTAGTCACCATATTGAATTTCAAATGGCCGCCATTTGCAATTATACGTAGTCCAAACGGGAAACTGCCGATCTTATAATCCTTATCCGTCGATTTTGATGAATCCGATAACCTAATTAGATGCCATTTCTAACAGCCTCAGTGGCGACTTCACCTGCGCCGGCGCTTTGGTAAATTTACTGGCGGGATAATTAAAGACATATTGCCTTGTGTAACTGCATGGGGGCCTGCTCAGATGGAGCTGTTCATATGTTTTAATATGATATGTTTGTAACAAATTAGAGTGCTTAAATTGATGGGAATACTTCTCAAGTTAACTTATTTTGAAGCCCTTTATTCGCTTGGTTTGATCAGACTTCAATAATTAAATTTATGAGTAAATAAGTCACAAGACTAGGAGGGGAGCAATTGGTAGAAAAAAAAAAAATAAAAAAAAAAATCACAGATATGGGTAAAGTTTATGGGAAACTAACATAGTCTTCGATTTACCTTTCCGCGTACGGCGCGTACTGAAAAACCTTTTTCCGAGTAGGCTACTGCAAAGCCTTCGACTACTTTTCCGCTGTACTGCAAGCCAGAAGTGTTCATATTAAATTTCTCTGGACTATCTTCAGTGACCATCATGAATGATGGAAACCATTTGTTAAGGAACCTCCAACCGAGGCCTACAGTACTTTGCCTTGCTCAAGGGATATCTACTTTTGTGTAGGTCTCATCGACAAAACGGTCAAACACTTTGATGCTTGACTTGTACGAAAAGCAAGGAAACTGCAATCTTCAACAGGAATACCCAACTGTCTTTGGAGTTGGTTGAGGTCCATGCTTGTTTTGATTCACTTCATGCTATCGCAAAGTAACTTGAATCCATAAGCACTGAAGCTGTTTTACGCTTCACCAATCACCATCGACAATCATCAATCTTTACTGGAAGCGTTTTAGCGTGGTTAGACGTCCCACGTAACCAATATCATGGTATGCTATGACTCCTCTTTGAAGCAACTTGGCAGCTAGAAAACTTTGTTTACTCATAATTCCTGAAATGTCACGAACTCCACAATCGGCTTCATATGAGAGAAAACAATATTATATAGTGGGTGTCTTTGACGAGGTAAAGTAAATCTTCAGATACCAATCCAGCTGCACTTGTCAATACCTTCGCATATGGTTATATGAAGCAGGGTAGAGAATCTCTTTGGATGCGCAGGAAAAGCCAGGGAGAGTGGGAGCTTGGTCCCGGTGCCCTTGGGAACAGCAGTACTACGTTGCTCTGATCTCTACAATCTTCTCGACATGTACTCAATTTGTCTTGCCCAAAGAAAGATGTTTTTAAAGTGCACTGATCAAGAAACTTGGGAAGCTCTAAAATCCCGTGATTTCATAGTTACTAGTCAGGCATTCCATTCATAAATCCGTTCCTGGACCAAACATTGGAACAGTTTATCAGAGTTTGCTGTTATCGCAGATCACTCGTCTCCTCCGATGGCCTTCTTCTAATCCCAAAAGGACAGAGAATTTGTCCAAGCATTAGGAGTCTAAAGGGAACCAACCAAGTGACTCTCGGAGAAGACTTGCCACCGGCTGATACATCAAGCGGGTGTTGGAGATCAATCACACTTTGTGCATTACAGGACCGCCATGGCAGACGTTGTTCGAGTTATCATAAAGGACCAACAATGGTAAATGCTCTTATTTTGCCAACACCTTCGTTCGAAGCATCGTTAAAGATTGTATCCGGGTATGATGAAGGATGTGATAATTCACAGATATATATGAAACTCACTGGAAAGCTCTCAGACACATGCCGCAAAAGGTCTGCTGGCCATTGATCCGGTCAAGTTTGAAATCAGAATTTCGACTAATATCAAATTAGTACCACTGAAAACCATGCTGTAAATTGAACAAAAGTCTCTCTCAACTGACAAATTACGTGGGGGGGAAGGGAAAGCTCCCATACTCCATGAATATGAGATAGCAGCCCCCAAAAGCTTAGCTGGCCATCCTTAAAGGGATTAGCAGCGATTTGCTAATCCGAAACATCGAAAAAATCATCAACATTCATATTTTTATTTTTTGTTTCTGGCAATGGTAGGCGAACATACACTGCAAGTGGTGGCTTGAAATCGTGTATTCAAAGACAAGGCAGTATCCAGTACCTTTATTTGATTCTGTAACTTCTATACGTGGTATCAAAATTCCAGTTTGAGTTCAAACAAGCCTTTCCAGGTTGAATATCACAGATGTTCAGCATGATATGGTGGCACCATGATCAATACAGTTTCACCACAAACACAAACAATTATTGATCTGTATTTATTCTGTACTGGTGTAACCACAATCAGCTTTTAGGTTAGACTTCTGAGCCGCTGTCGCTGATGTCTATTTGCGGGAGACGGTATAATAAATTTCCTAAAAGAATACTACATTATTCACTATTGGGTGGTTTGTTTCTACTTAAAGCAGTTATATGGAATTGACACACTTATCCTGATGTATAAGTTAACAAAAATGCATTTCCATATGTTTTCGATCTATCGCATTATCGCTGATAATCCCTTTAACGTCTGCAAACAAACCAAGTGTGTATGGCTCCAAATAGTGGTGCGCACTCACTTGAGGAGGCAGACACCTGAATCCCAATGCCGTACTTGATGCGCCAAGACTGACCCCCCCCCCCCCCCGGAAACATCATGGGATATAGAGTATATTCGCCAGACACGGTTGTCTTCATTTACCTCATGGATTTGTGTTTCAAGCACAGCCTTCCAGACGAGCTTCACTGTATCACCGGAAAAGGAAATGCGAAGCGCACAGTTGACATGTATACGCGCAAGGTGGGTGTGCAGCAGTTGGAGCGAAAAAATATAGGTCTACTAGGTATGCAACGCTTTTAGAGGGACTGATTGGGGAGGAAAATTTGCTGGCATATCAAAGAGTAGGTGGATAAAGCCTAGATTCAAGATGTGACGCAATGGGTGTTATTCAGAAATTTCGTTAGGATAGTTTCGACCTAGACAGCATGTTTAAATGTTCTTCAAAACTTTTTGTGCAGGGAGGTATGTTAAAACAGCAAATGCAGCACATTGCCAAGAACAGCGCTATGTAAATGCAGTGACTTTGGTAACCCAATTGATTACAATGTAACAAGTCAAGAAAGAAGGCCTATCCTGAACTCATCATCATCATCTGTCGTCCGTACGGAACGTCGAAGAAAGCAGCTGAGAAAACTTTTGTACCCAGTTGCCTTATCCTTAATGAGTTGCTGGATTACTTGCTTACAGACCAATATCTTTAGCAATGACAAGTTCCTTCCTCCAGGTGGTGTCCAGAAAATTCAGGTGAGAGATAGGTTGGTCAGTTGTCCGCATACAGTGACCTGCAAACTTGGAAACGTCTCCTTTTAATCGGTTTCTGAGATAGGAGTGGTATATCTCCATACCTCTGGTTGGAAGTATGATCTCTCCAGCTGATTTTAAGTACTCTTCTTAGACAGTTGGATATAACAGCATGATGCCTGTTCCTCAAGCTGGGGTAATGGTCCAAGTTCTCAGCTCCATAGATGAGTTTACTCTCAACACATGCCCTGAAGAATTAAGTTCTATCCTGACTAGTACGGGGTAACCCATGTAGTCATGTAAGCCTCTAATGGAATGTCAAATAGCATTATTATTTGTTTTTGTGATGGAATGAACAAAAAAAAACACATACCTCTTCCGCATTTTAGTCAAGTTTGCATGAGAAGTTTTGTGTCTCTAAAAGGGGAAGTGACATGAGAGGTATTAACTCTTTGCTTAACGAAAATATTATTAATAATGCTACACTTCAAATAAAGTTTCCGAAATAAAAACGCAGTATGATGAAAATTAATGCTTCATGTAAGGAAAAGGCAAATCAAAGATCCAAAGCAAGTTTTCAAGGATAGTTATTAAAAAGCTAGTATTAATCTTAATTTATATACTGATATTTACAGTGGTTAAATATTAAAAAAAGAAAAAACCTAAAAAATTAAAAAACATAAAAATTGTCTAGGGCGGCCACTTTTGAAATCTTCCATGTGGCTGAGTTGAAATAATAGGCATGCAATGATTTGGGAATTATACATCATATGTTACATGCAATGCTACCATGGTTTGTAGACTGCTATAATGGTTGCTGAGATTTTAAAAACAGGTGTAGTAGAATATGGCGGCCATTTTGTTGAAATCCAAGATGGCGGCAAAGCTTAATTAGATACAGTTAGCCAGTCTGTGAGGGATCCCTATGTATCACAAACATGGGTATGCAACAGTTGTACTTCTTTCCACGTTGCTCATACGCAAAGATATAGGACATAACATAATTTAAAATGGCGGCCATTTGAAATTAAGATTTGGCAACAAACCAAATCCCACTAAAGTAACATTGATGCTTTCAAGGAATCCCTGGTATCACAAAATTGGGTATTGCCACCAATTTACTCCTCTAAGTTGCTTCCTAGCGCGAGATATAGGACAAAAATACGAAAAATATGGCGGCCATTTTGAAACCAATGGCGACTGAAGGCGTGGTTGAAAACAAAATGGAACCCTACGATTTTTGAAATCAGCACCCCAAAATTGACAAAGGAAGCTAATAAAATCAATTTTTGGCACAAAAATCCCACGGAAAACATAAAAACGGTTACTAAATACAAAAGGTTCATCTTATTGTATGTGTTGAAGATGAGTGTGGATTGCTGTTTACGGGTTATTACTGATGAACATAGTCAAACTGGACGGAGCCAACGTTCTAGATGTGTAACCTCTAGCGCAATGATAGCTCTGGAGGTGACTGATAGTTTCAAGCAGATATGACTGGACCAAAACAACAAAAAGTCAACATGCAAATTAAGAAAACAAGTAATTAGAGACCGGAGGCATATGGGTGAGAGAGAGAAAAGAGAGGAGAGATATCATCTAACGGCCGCAGCCGAGGATGCCGTTAACCATGTAGCGCCAAAGTACACGGTTGTAATTAGGTTGGGGATGTCAGATGGATCCTGCTGGATGCTCAAGCAATTACAATCATTGTAGTTAAAGGGGCGACGGACCCTGTTTTGGCATGGTAAACTTTCCAAAATGTGACGTGAGATACTAGGTCAATCGCACGATGACAGTGACCGGAAAACGTGAACGGCGTTGGGCAAAAAGAAATGAAATTGGAGGATATCTCAAATATCTGTGCTTTGGTCATGTAATCACGCCAGGATATGTTTTTGTACTGCATAAGAAGCTTGGTAGGTGCATCCGTCTAGCCTGTAGCTCGTTATTCATGGTCCGGTCTCAGATCCAGATAACAGGTACTCTATACACAGCTAACTAAAGAATTGCAGATTGTTTGAGTGGAGATACCAGAGGGCCATAAGTGTGTAGTATTGCAGCATTTCCAACTTGTCATTGCGTGACAGGAAGTCTGTTCGTGCTGCGGAAACATAGGACCCTAGTATACTTGAGTCCTGACCTCATTTGAGTTGGCTACCATATGTGTGCAGATAGGTTGTGATCGTCTTCATCTGGACAGTCATAGATCAGTTTCTTGGCATTTAGATGTAGGCGACTTTGTTTGCAGCATTTTCAAGTGAGTTAGAGATCTTGTGCACCACAATAAGATCGGCTGTTGGAGCTCTATCATCTGCGCAGTCAAGGTCTATGAGATGCTGACTTTTGGTGACGTCTAGAACAATTGGCTTTGATTGTGAGTCTGGGTCGTCTGATGTCAAAGACTCTGTCTGAGGATGTAATCAACCAGATACAAAGAGATAGGGAGCACAGAGAGGATTACAGTTAGTTGTTGAGGAAAACTCGTTTGTGGCCAATCCAGGTCTGCACACAAAAGCTATATGGGTTATATACGGATGGCAATGCTTGACAGTCTCATCTGGGACACGTAGTTGGCGAGAATATGCAGCATTACATCCCTGTAAACACTGTCAAAAGGCTTGGAAAAATCTACGAAACACAATGAAGCTTTTCTCTGGGAAATCTCAACTCTTCTATGATCACTTGATTGAGGGCAAGTACTGAGGTAGTGTTGATCTGGCCTTGCGAAAACCGTTCTGTTCAGTCTGAGAATGGGATCTAGGAGAGGAGGATCTGTTGAGCAGCATGGGGGCGTTGTAGATCTTAGAGGCAGGCGGGTGACAGTGTATCTCTGGTAGTTTTGGGGTGTTGGTGGTCGCCTTTCTTTGGTAGAGGAATGATGACATGATGTTAAAAGGCAGCTGGTTTGTGTCCCATGTAGGTGTTATTACAAAATTCTAACAGTTGATCATGGAATAGTGGATCTTCCAGACTAGCAGGCATGTTGTGGGGGACCCGGTGTCTTGGTGTTCTTCAGGTTATTCAGGCAGTTCTGAAGCTCCTCCATAGTGAAAGGTCAGTTGGATGGGAAGGGTGTCTGCTATCTTGTGATTGAGATGAAAGGGTCAGTCAAGGTTGTGTTATTTGAACTGGCTCCAAGTAAGAGAAAACTAACGTGCGTGAAACCAGGGTCAAGGCGCTCTTCAGTGTGTCACCTTTGAGTTTTTATAGGTGGGGTAGCTTACTTATCGGTCAGCTCCCTAAAGGCCTCCCAGGCAGCAGCATGCTTGTTTGCAAGATGTAGGGCGTCAAGTGTGCTTCAGCCATTGGACTTAACAGGCTCCTCAAGCACCACATTGGAAGCATCATCAAGTGCAGACTTAACAGCATCAAGGTTAGGCTTGGAGATTCTGGTGGTATGTAGTGACGGTGCTTGGCTGCAGACTTCAGGTTTCTCTGGCTTTGCCATGACTGTCGGTTGAGGCAAAGGCAGTAGTTTTCTTTCTTTCTTAATGGTAGCATCTCCAATTGCCATTTCGTGGTTGGGCTGAAGTGAGGACATTATATATAGTTCTTGTCTTCAAGCTCTTCAACAAGAGTGTTGAAAAACCGTTAGGTACCGCTACGTATAGCTGCTCACAAAGTTTGTATCCCCCACTACCACCCTCCAGTCTATTGTTTTCATGGGATTTCTAGGAGGGGGTTTACTCTGACGTAACTGATAGGGCTGCAAGAGACAATTCGGTGATCAGACTTAACAGCATCAAAAGTGTTGTAGGCTGTTGAGTTCTTAATGCTGTTAATCCACTTCTTCTGACCGAATATAGTCCAGTTGGACAAGTTCTCAATTTGGGTGACGTCGGCTTGTGTCCACAGTTCTAACGGAATTGATTTTGGAATTGGTATAGTGGCAACAGAGGTTAATTGTTCCATGAAGTTCCTTCATGTAAATTCCATTTCTGTTGACTCGTTGTTGCAAGTGAAAGAGCGGTCGTCAGGCCCAAAGCGTCGCGGTTGTAATCGCCAGGGGATCGTACTAGAAGATTATGGGCTGGAACTTCCTTGGTGGCAGTGGAAAGTTCATGGTAAAATGAGAGACAGTTCTTCTGGATAGTCGTTGTGGGGCGTACACAGCAAAGGAATGTGGTGCTCAGGATTGCCCGTCAGGGTAAGCTTCAAGATGCGCTCATTAAAGTGTACCAGGTTTGGCAAATGACTGAGAGACTTGGTGATAAAGAAAACCCCAACCCCCACAAACCAAAACCTCCGAGCGGCATTTTGGTGCTTCCCATGCAGAGTGCGCTGTAATATAGTTGCATATCCATTGGATATGCCTCCTGTAGTAGAGGTTCACTGTGCACAATGCGGTGTTCTTGTATGCAGAGACATCGATATCATCCAAGTTGTGACTTCATGTACGAGTCTTCTTCTTGGCGGTTGTGAAAAGTGTCTGAGACATTAAAATGTGATCATGATGAAAGCATTTTGCGTCTAACAAAGTGGTTCATGGATCTTTGTCAATATCAGGGTTGGGCCGTCAGTAGGGCTTTAGGAGACCAACCCATTTTCATGCCATATTTGGTATAGGTACCAATGGAATCAGAATGCACAGACTTCAAATCGGGCTTTAAACCTGGTGCTACGTTGTGAAGTATTCATCTTGTCCATTAGATAAAGAGTAGCTGGGATTCGCCAGGTCTCCAAGCACCCTTTGCTGTTGGGGAAGGTCCCTTAGCCTATGTCTTTCACGGTGACACTCGGCAAGGCAGCAGTTGCCTTTCTGTCAGGGATGGTCCCCTAGCCTTTTTTTCGCACACATCGAACCAACCTACAAGGGCAGCAGGACTATTTCACCATAGGTGGTTTGACCTAAGTATATACCTATGGACTACTTACTCAATAAGGAGATAAAGGGAAAGAAAGAAGGAGTAGTCAACAGTACGCAGTTGGCACCCACACGGTTTTCGCAAGACAAAGAGAGGTGGAGGATGCGGTCCCCACTGTGGCAAGAGTCTTGCGACAACTCCCCCACTTCATGATGTCGTGTGGGGTTGACACCTTCAACCGCCTAATAGGAATCTGTTTCCTGTACCCCAGATAGGCATCACGGATGAGTCGTCAATATCACGAGGTCCAGGCGCCTCTAAATCACATTGGGTAGCAAGAACCTAGTATCCCCGACAAGCCATAAAGCCAACCTGCCAAACCAACTCAATTGGCTCATCATCGAAGTGCCAACCAGATTGATTCACATATACTAGCCAACTGGGTTGGGAAAGTATTTGATAGAGATGAAAGGAAGTTAAAGTAGGGTAGAGTAGGTAGGGAAGCAACCCAGAGGGGGAGAAATCCCACTTGGGAAATCCAAGCACAAACATGTAGAGGTGCGGCACTTACATGTTTTCTAAGGTGTAATAAAGGTGCTGGAAAAGGTAATTTAAGCTTCCCCGTGCACTAGCGGTTCTGTGCATCCCTTTTTGAGAGAGCCGTAACAGACAAGGAGAAAGATCCATATAAATAATGTGCAACGTGCAGGGTACATTTGAAATTAGATAATAGTCAACAAACATTGGTAAGTAATTCAAATTATTACACCTCATGAATATTCATGAACATAATCATGCTATTTCATTGGCTGATTCCGATTACGCGAGCTATTTCCCTAGGGAAATAGAATGAACTGTTTCCCTACAACCTCGTCCCCAGAGTCACAGTGACGACGTGTAATATAACAAATACTACATGGTTTATATCGGGAAATAGGGCACACTTTATTCCCTTGGTACTGGCTACGGGCATATCACCCCCTAACCCTTCGGGTTCGGGGTGATAGGCCCGTACCCAGTACCTCTGGAAAACCTCTAACCATGTAGTATTTGTATTATTATGAGTAGAAAGTCCTTACACCAACGATTGAATGTAGAAAACGGGGGAAGAGACAAGAGATGATGAAGAGAAAGGAAGAAACCCGAATAAATGTCTACCGGGCGGGGTGACGAATCATTGAAAGTTATATTGGCACCTCCTCTTTGATGCTCGACAGCAAATATGGAAAAGAAATTCAAGGTCATCAACGATGTTTTAAAGGAATTTGTCTGAACAAATGTCAAATTAAATGTCTTAAAATTGTTACCGATTTTCATAATAAGTTTTTCTATGCCTCTACCTGTGGTCATTGCTGTTAGAGCAGTCTCAAAGATTTCGAAATATAACTTGTTTTTAGTATTAATTAAAAATAGTAGACTAAAATGAAATGCTCAATTCCAAGTTTTGAGATGAATCGGATTTTTCGTTTCTATACAGTAAACACTTATGTGTAGTATAACAATACCATAGGATAATGTAAAATTCCAGTTTACCCAACTGTGATGCTTTCATAATATGCATATTTTCTACTTTCTATGTTGAAAAAATAAACGAATTTGGTGAAAAAATTAGGCAGATACGATAGATTTTCTAGGCATATCAATTGTACCCCATTCCGTTGGGATTTAGACAGTTAAAGGCATTAACAGGAAATCGAAAAAAATCATCAAAATCAGATTTTTGCATGTCTGTAACAAGTATAGGTGTCCTAACATAACCTACAAGTGATACCCCCAAAAGCAGCCTAATAAGGACAACATTGGATATTTTGGTCAATATTGTCCGTGCTGACACTACAACACGTAATTCAACGGAGATTCATATCTTTGAATACTGCTGTTTTCTTCCATTTCTCTCAGTTTTGCAGTTGGAAAAAATAACTTTTTTACAGACTTATCTTACACTATTAAGCTATTCCTGCAATTTTAAATATTTTGATTCTTTCCGCTAGATCACTGATAGTTCCTTTAAGCTGGGTTTTCAGTTCCATCATTTTGTCTGAATATAGTGACAAATCTTCCTGACCTTTGCTTCACAAGAGTAAATTGCAGTAAATTCAATGATAATCGGTGCATGGCAATTATTTAAATATATCAGATTAATTTTAAACATTATAGACATTCAAAAAGTCAATTATCACCTGGTCCAGATAGTGAAAACAAGATAACTTTATTCTCTCTAATTATACTATATTTAGCTTCAAGTAACTGAAGCCCATTGTCATAGGCTGGAATAACTTTAAGAAAATTCTTCCAATTCAAAGTTAAAAATCAATGTTCATTGAAGAACTAAGACTGACATTCTTAAAATTATATGCCAAGCTCAAGAAGCCCATTTATACGTAGCGTTTATAAAGTTTTGACACTGAAATGAATGACTTTGTGAAATGGGCAAAAGCAATATCAAAGTATCTTTAGAACAATGTTATTTTGTGCAATACCATATTGTAATGTAAAAATAACTTTAACCCTTATCTTTTAAAAATACTTTATCTGTTTCAAATTTGCCATTGATCAATGAAAATTAATCTGATCAAGTCGATTTCATGTCATATTTTTTATGCATAGAACTTTCATCCAAAATCTATTTCAAATCTGTTTAAACATGATGTTGATCCATGAAAGTTTTCTCTGATCCATTTCATTTTGGCAATACTTTTGGCAAACATTATTGTTGAAAAAAACTTACAGGATTTATATTATTATTGTTTTGGAAAGAAGTAATATTTATTATTGCTTTTAACATGCCAGTGCAACAAATAACCACTTCAGGAAGAATATCATTGACAATATGTGTTCAGTCAACAATATGTATACTGAATAATATGTGTTCAGTTTCCATCATTGGTTTTCCTTCTACTGGTTTGGTTTCTGCTCAAGTTGTCAATGTTTGGCTCAGTTCTAGCTCAGTTCGTTTGATGATGTCCTTTAAGGTAATTTTTGCTTTAACTGGATGGATTGCTCCATCATGATTCCTGTAATATTTCACACTGAACAGAAGATTGATCGCCGTTTTAAATCAGATTCATTATAATACTTTGGTTTTAAAATTCTGACGCTTAGCATCACTGTTGTATCGTTTCAAATAAACACGCATATGTGCGTCTGCTATATTGAATTGCCTTGTTCGTGTTAGTAAATTTTCACGACGGAAGAAGTGCAATTTCTATGCTTAAACAAACCCAGGTGACAAGCCATGTCACTTGAAAGAGGCTCAGACACCTCAGCATTAAAAATTCACTGACGACCACTACTGTAAATACCTCTGAAAGATGTGTTTTATAAAAAAAAAACCCGGAAGATTGGTCAATTTTTCCTTCGGATTTTTTTATATCGTAACAAGGTGTGATTGCGCTTGCGAAAATTCCATGCCTTCTGGAAATTAACATCCCATTGTAAGTGGAGAGTTTACCTTTTTCTATGTTATTATGTATGCCTTTTCAACTAGAAGGACAATGTGCTTTTTATGTATGTCCGAATTCAAGCGGGACAATAATGAATGCCCCAGACGACATTGGATAATTCCTGGATGTCACGCGTAATGTCGAAGCTGTGTCTGGCAACGTGTATTTTGATATTGAAACTGTTTGTGTGTCAGATCGAGCAAAGGTTGTGTCCTCTTGCGTAGCTCGAAATTTATAATGGGCTAGAACTCAATTGCCAAAAAATGTGTTTCTTGAATTTTTGCTAGTTGTTGTATATGTGAGAAGCTACGCCGCTATATGCTTGTTTCAAAAACATGTTTAAAATGTGCTTATTTGTCTAAAAGTATATAAGGTGCGTAACTTTCATATGCCTTCCTCATGAAGTAATACAATTGTGGTGCGAATGTTTGAATCACTACAAAATTAAGAAGCAACCCTCAAGTTATTAATTAGTGATGTTTGTTTAAATTCCACTTTCCTTCCTTGAGGATTTTTTGATTAAGGTTTGTAATTATTTCATGTCCTTGTACATTATTTTTGGAGATGATATTTGGCATTGACTTAAAAGGACATAAGTTTGTAATTATTTGACATGATTACATGTCATTGTACATAGAAAAGGTAATAGTTTTGCAAATGATAGAAATAATAGCACATTTTTTTGAAGAGCGCCCCCAATTTTTCAAAAATTTTGAGATTTTTACACGGTTGCATTGGTAACTGGCTAGTAAACTATACGTGTGAATAGTTAAGCTCGAAAATGTTTGTGAGTCGCAAACGAAGGATTTGTAATTAGAATAATTAATATCGGAGATCTCCGATAATAATTCAATGCAACGGCTACTGGAAACGGCCTTCCAGTATGAGCTAGTATGAAATAGCCGGGAAATAGCGCCATATACGTGTCTACGCATGATTAGTTGTTTTATTGGCCCAGGCAAATTTAAGTTAGAGGGTTCAATTAACTTGTGGTGGCACTATTTCATCATTAACGGACATAAAGTTAGCATTTCCAGCTCTGCCGTTAAGTACAATCAAGGATCCCAATTCAAATGACAAAATCGTTTATTTTATCATAATAAGCATTTTTGAGCGTTCTCGTTCGCAGGTGTAGTATCCTAGACCAACATAACTGTACAAACTTTTGTGAAAATTGGGGGCAACCTTCAAAAATGTGGTTTTATTGAAAAGAGTAAAACGTCAAAATGTTTTCTAGGTTAGGTAAGGCATAGGGATATTGGTTGATTTTACCATAGCTATGTTTCATTTTGGTCACCTTCTAACATCAAATGGTTTAACTAATGGGTGGTTTTTGAAGAAATCTTGGACGCCTATTTTAAATTTTAGCAGTAGCACCGATATCAAAAACATCTTCCACAACAAAGAAGTACAAGAGGCAGGGACTTCATTGCTGCAAATTGTATGGTGTTTCGTTTTTGGAAACCCTCATGAAACATTTTAAAAAAGACGATTTTTTATAAAGTTTGGGCATTTTTTAGAATATCTATCTCAAATTTTGTGTTTAAAATGCAATTTTTTCACAGAGGTTAGCAGAGCTGTAATTAATAGCTCTCTTTTTAATTTATAGATTGAAATATGCACGTACTGCTACTACGTACTACTAATAACTAATTAATTATTGTTTATTGTGAGAATCACGAATGATACCATTAAGATCTTATATTAATGCCTTTCCTGTATACGAAATTAAAATTGTTCATCTTTCTAATTTTCACAATCCGCTGAGTTTTTAAAACCCCCACTTTTATTCTAAATTCCTTAAAGTATTAATTGTGATCGGCAGCGTTTTAAGTTGTGTGCATCCGTAGAAATGTGTCGTTTAATGTCAGTGTTACTCTTTTTTCTTTAAATAGGCCGCGATCTAAAATGCACTCAAAACCTATCGAAACCCCTTGAGGAAAGTAAAGATTTCTTTTCAAATACTAAAATTTCGAGGGGTGATTCCTCCTCAAATTGAAACACAACCTGCCATAAAAATATTTTAGGCGCTCGTCCTGGCCATCTCCAACCACGTTGTAATACCTCACTATGGAAAATCAATATCCGTCTTACTTAAACGTTTTTTAAGGATTTGAACTAGCCAATCCAAGCAATACATTAAACTCAGCCCATCGGGAATGGTATGGGTGCCTCAGTAAGGATGATCAATAACGTGAGTCACGACAATGATGAATATAGTAGATGGCCATGTGGAGTTTTTTAATCCTTTGAAATTTTCCCACTTTGACTGCGAAACGTTTCTTTTTCAAAGACAATACATGCCAACCCACGTGCGTGAAGTTGAAATGACCTAGGAGTATTTCAGAATCACAAACAGCATTCTGGTTACTTTTCTACCGTAATATGCCAGTCGCATGGACCGTCATTACACTCTACCCCCCCTCGCGAGCGATTAACTTGTGTTGCATGTTTCAGTTGTGTCCCATTCATGTTTACCTCCTGAAAGTTGTTACGGTCACCTTGACCAAGGCCAAAACCCTCAAAACTGCGGATTCAAACTCCCTGAATACCTAGACATACACTGTGAACGTGATTACAAATTTGAGAACAAAGTAAGTTTATTTAATTGTGTGTTTAAATCAATCCATTCAAACCTCGATTAGGTATCAATAATCAAGATTTATCTATAATAAAGTTGTTAACTAATGACCTACGAAACTTACGACTGTTGTTGCCGCGACGCGGGCTGCCAGCGAGATTACAATTACTATGCCGAACTTGCAA
>JAMKCH010052966.1:0-10001 GCA_023653785.1 Ophioderma brevispina
ACCAAAGGGCATTTAACCGCCAAGTTGTCTCGATCACGTTTTTGTGGTAGAACCATTCATTTGGGCCTCTAAGGTGATGGAGGTCCTTAACAAAACAGAATGATCACAAGCTGGAGGTCAACAGACCACCTGGTGCATGCATGTTGCACCCTTCATAATGTCTGCGAAGACATTCGGTGACCCTTTTTACCAGCAGTGGGCTGTTCCGTGTAAACACTGCACCATCAGAGGTCAAAGGCAGCAAGTCCGTGGAAGAGCATTTCAAATTAAGGGAAGCCTTTTAACAAAGCTTACTTACGGACCCTCTAATGTAATCATTACAAACTACATTCGTAAAAGAGCGGTAGGACCCTGACAGGTTAGGAACTCTTTATCTTGAGGGTTTGACACTTCAGCACAGTCATTTTTACGTGTTATGTTGAACCTCAGCCGTGTGATCCTTGTTGGTTTAAAGTAATGTCTCGTCTCATCATATATATACAACCAACTAGTATACGCATGAGGCGACAGATTTTCAACTCATCAGCCCTATTAAATTTTTAGTAGCTCATTTATTTCATTTTTTTTGCAGATAAAGAGTGGAAACAACTTTTTGTAACATGGCAACATTATTAGTACACTTAAGGTGCTTGTCCGATCGTCTTTGGGATTAACCGAAGTAGTATAAATTTTGATATCAGATGGAAGGCCGTATTTTTCCTCATTGTTGTCCTGAAATTTTCAGCTTTCAAATCCCAGGTCTTTCTCAATATATAGATAAAAAAAACCTACCGTTTTCGTTAGAGTGGGGTAACATCAATATTAGCACAGTATGAATTAGGCGTTGACTATGCAATTATCGCGTCTAAGTATCAAAACCGCAGTCTGTTTCATCACACGGTAAATTAATAGTCCGTGTGTACCAAGTGTCAGCTCCATATCAAGTATAGAACACAATAGACAAAAATCGAACAAGCAACCTTAAAAACATGGTTTGATATATAATGATACAGCAAGCAAGTTCCATCAACTGAAAAGTTCTACAAAGTATCAACCTTTCCTGTCTGAAAGACCTAGGTACACTTTGGTTTGTATGTTTACATAACATGCACTCGTTTGATTTCTGTCATTGCTTTGGTTGAACGCATAAAGTCAATATATACTTCTAAATAGAAATTGAGGAATTCTAATAGAGTAAGCTGCAAAAAATGGTTTTGGAAATCGCACTCTGCTTTCTCAAAATAGATAAACCCCTTGTAGCAAAATTATATAGCTATATTATGCAACTACCAAGCCACACCTCAGTTTTCTACATTAGCGTAAACTGACTTGCTCTGGTAACCAGTGTTCCTTTAAAAAAACTGCTTAGTGTACATTTTACCCTTCCTTGAGTCGAGTGCGTCAGGGGTATATGCAGGATCGTCGCATCAAGAAAACGCGTGCGTTAATTCAAGCGCGGGCATATCTCGCGCCGCGTATAAAGGCGGTGCCAAAATGCAAAACATCTGTCTGAACTCGCTGACGTGATGACTCGAGGGATATTTGGAGTATGATGCCTTCATGTATTAGTCTTACACATTACACACAGCTATCTACTATATCTGCGAACAATTTTGTAGACAGTTCACTTACGGGGGGGGGGGCTCCTCCTACGAAATAGGTAGGAGATGTGCAGCCCTATCTGAATCCCCTTTTTTAAACCTGCTTGTCCTGGAAAACCCCTTTTTTCAAAAAAAGAGTTTAGTCTTACTAATTGTCTTGGAGTAACGTAGATTGCAAATCCTCACTTGGAAAAATCATATAGATGGTGAATTTCTAAAACTATAGCACGAAATATGGGGTTATCAGTAAGTTGAAATACTGTGTTTTACTAAGCGTATATTGTACTCATTATATTGCACTCTTGTTCACCATAATGTGAATATAGTATAATTAATATGGGGCACTACCTATCACATAGTTCTTTGGATAAACTTTTTGAAACTTCAAAAATGGGCAGTGCGACAATTACAAACGTCATTATGAAGTCTTCCCGATCCACCCTTTTTAAAATTTAACATTCTTAATGTGTATAACACATACAAACTCTGAAGTGGGGTTTCATTTAAGTATTCCTACTAATCAACTCCGAAACGGTTTTCATACATCTGTTTCTAAACAATCGGACAAATCATAATGTATGATACAGACAGGCAAATGATTATACGCAAAACCAAACAATAAGAAAATATTCTCGATCAAACTGTGTCAAAATACGGTCAATTCCTTTGGAACTCTATTAATTTAGATATAAAAACGGTCTAATCTGTAAAGCATTTTTGTAGCCAATATAAATCGTATCTCATTTCATTTAATGTTCTTTGTATGTAAAGTAGGTTTGGAGCGAGAATTCTTTTTTTTTCTCCCCATCTATATTTTTGTTTCTCTGTTTTATGTAAATTTTAAATCATTTTTGTTTTGTTGTAGTTAAAAAAAATGTTTTTTGGGTGTGAATCACAGCACTTATCTGGCCTTTTTGGCCTTATTGTCGACTCATCCCCCATATCATCTCTTAAATATCGTTTTTTTATGTGTTTTTTTTTTGTATTTTTTGATGTATTATGATGTGGAAATAACGAACAAAATGAAAATGAAATGAAAAAAAACTGGGTTTGAATTGTTTCGAATTTGCCCCGAGAAGACCCCCCCTTTTCACAAAATCGGCTCAGTGATTGCCCCGCTTTTTTGCATCTCCTCACCAAACACCCCCCTTTTTTTCCGTAAAGTTCCTCAGTGGCGAAGGCCCCCTACTTTGAAAGTCCCAATTGCACATCTCGGTTCACGTTTCTATATGAGAGCCCCATCCCCACGCGGCATGGAAGCTGGATTTCACTTCCATTGACATGCTACTATGGTACCTATGCTCATACAACGCGTCCAAACATGGAAGCCGGATGGGGGGGGGGGGGGTTGCGCACGCGATGATTGATCGTCGACACTACATCGTCAAATCCTATCTCCATACAATTGTCTCATAATTATTTACAGATTTAATTATAAGCTTAAAACTCTAATATGAATACGTATAATGTCATACTGAATTGACCACCAATTGGTGGCACTTTCATTCACCACTACACTAAATATCAGAGACTGTAAACAAACTAGAATGGTTTCCCGTCATTATATGTACCAGGTTTAAATTTAACAGTTTGCTTTGAAGTCGCTAGCCAACAGGATAGGGTTCGATTTTCATGTTTTCTGTTTCTTTTTCTATGAGCTTTTGCCTTCAAACATCGAACAATAGGAGCAACTTGATGTTCCGACACAGAATATCAAAATTAATTAAAAAATGAACTCTTAAAACCGCTTGAATTCTTCCGAATAGCAATATTTCTTGTTGCCAAACATGTGTAGAAATTATGTAATGATGTTTCCCCTTGTATTCCAATTTATTGTTTATATTTTTGAAATACAAACAATGTCCGTGGAAAACCGTTGTTTATTACTTTATCCTGCCACAAACAGGTTGGTCAAGCTTGGTAAAAACTTCTAGTCGATATTGATTGTGCATCGTGATTTCAAGGTAACCATAATGCGGCAGTTGGGAAGTTTTTTCTTCAGCTCACAATGATTTTAAAGTTAAGAACTGTTTGAGTAGTTTGTAAAAATTGCGACCTTTTAAGGAAATGTATTACGTTATCCCTTTCTAAAGGCAACCAACAGCTATTTAAATAGTAATCAAAGTGACATAACACTAATTTTCGATACGGAAAATTAGATAAACTTTCCATCAAATACATCCTAGTCAATGACAGATTTGAAAAAGTCAAAATGTTTTACTACGTTCCTGTCATTACGTTATATTTATTACGTGAATGGCGTTATATCCTCAACTATACTTTGGCATGGAATGATCGGTGGTCAATTAAATGTACGTAGAATAATTAGTAAAAAGTTCTTAATATTTGGTTATGAGGTCTGATTTTCAGGCAGAATTCAATCTCAAGGAGAGCGTAATAAACTAAACACATTTGAGCATATTTTTTGGAGTTCATTAGCTACTCAAACTTTAACTTTCGTACAATAAACTGTGTTCCCAGCAACTTCTCTGGTAATGACATCAGTTGGCATATGTTGTTGCTTGGTCAATTTTTTGATAACGTAAATAACCCTCTTTTTACTGTACAAAATCAACTTAAAGCGATTAAAATCTCAATTCCCGTGGCGCAGTTCATTAGCTTTCAAAAATTGAGCAATGTATTTAGAAAGATCCCCTGTTTTTTTTGGGTATGAATTATAATACCCAGATCAACAGAAGGGTCATATTATTCATGATGTACAAGTACACAACCCCTTAACTGGGTCCTTGGTAGATTAAGCTTATTGTAACTCATAGTGGAATGTTTGTGTGCATACTGTGCAAAAAACGGAAGTGCTAGTGGGCAGAATTTATTTTTTCACCGTTATATAAGTATTTAAAAAACATATTTTTTGAGACAAATTATTCTCCAAAATTCAAACCCGTTTTTCCATGAAAACGACCATATTTGTATCTTGCATAACGCAACGTGCAACAGGTAACAATTTCATTTCATTGGCCGGCGTGTGTCCGTTTTAAACCCGTTTTTAGGTTTTAAAACCACAGCCCTGGCAACCAAAAAATTTCTATCGTTTATTTCAATATTACATAAACCGATATGAAATGTAGTCCAAGAACACACAAGTGACGGGTCTGCTGGAATTCTGCGATGCACACCATAAGCCTCTAGATTTTTGTCAATAATTCAGATGTGATGTGACAATCCACTTTTTCAAATTATGACCCCAAATTGTGTAGATTTATTGACACCCTGTATGGCGAGTTTCAAATTTTAAACTGTTGTTTTGTGTTGGGCATGTGTAATTGTGGAATCAATCAAAATGCACAAGCTCTCAATCATAGCCCATACAGACTGTTATAAGCCTGCATTTTGCAAATTAGTAGCCATACCATATACAATCCCTATGCCGAATCAAACACGGTGCGATACGAGGTTCTCCTCTCTATTTCTATTCCAAAAGTATGTGAAAAACTTTCCCCATGACATCAGTGCTCCTCTGTCATGTACTGCACCATTTATGACATTCATTTTACTATCCAAAGGCATTTTTAACCTAAATAAAGCTCTGTTCCCATTTCTGCAAACTAAAAACTTGTCCTACCATTCCTGTATGGCAAGGGTGCTATGTGAATGAATAATCTGCCTTTACTAGAATGTGATAAATGTCCAATAGAAGAAGCCACTGCTGTGGTATTAGAGCCAATCTTCTTCTGGAATTTGCCCTACTTGACAAATACAGATGTAGGACTGGACCACTCGGTTAACCTGTATTCAGCACCCTGTCAGAAAAGTAGAAATACTGAAACTAAAGACACGATTTTCCATTCAACCTAGTTTTCACCATCCCGTCCCAGCAATGTCTTTACAGGGGAGTAGTGACGTGTGAGGCGCCAGACATTCTGGGAAGGGCAAGGAGAGAAAAAGTCCCATTTGGGCAAAAAATCCAACGTTTTGAGATTTTTACCAAACTTTTTGCGACTTTTATGCCCAAGTCCCTGAATTTTGCAAAAAAATCCATTTTTTTAAGGACACCGGGTGGGGGGGGGGGGTAATCCACCGATCCATCGGCTCTCTTGCCACTGCAAGGCAGCCATCATAATCAAGATAATAAACCCGCCTGTTGAATTGAGATGACTGTATATTGAATACTTTTAGTACATTCTTACTTACCAACATTGTCACCTGAAGTTAGATAAGATTCATTGTTTATTTGTTTGAAACAGCAGCTGACATGCAGAAAATTCTGCATTGAAACCAAATTATTTGAATTGTTATTGCTGTTTACTCGCAGTACCATGCAATTACTGCTATAAATTGGTTTTAAGGTAAAAATAGATCTCCTTGTAGTCTACTGCAATTGCATATTTTCAGTGGCAAAAACAAATTAATATAGTAATAGTCCTTTATGTAAGATAAGCATGCATTGTTTGTTTTTTTTTTGTTAGAAGACCGCAGCTGACCTGGAAGAAAATTCTGCATTGAACGCCAAATTAAATTTTGAATTGCTATGTCGTTACTGCAGTACCGATGCAATGACTGCTATATTGGTTTCAGTTGAATAGATCTACTTGTACAGGTCTACTCTTCATTGCAGATTTTCAGTGGCAAAACATAAATACACACATGGTAGCTAATAGTCTTTATGAGAAGTTGTTTGGAACTGTGAAGTGTTTGTTGTAACTAAAATAACATATAGAAGCACAGACCAGAAATTGTCTATATATTTTCGGAAAGATGAAATCTTAGGCCTACTAGATGAGTATAGGCCAAATTATATATTATATAATATATATATTTATGGAAGAGGCACACAAGTTGTTTATATTCCCCTCTAGTATTTAGTAAATCAGTGAACATTGATAATTGTAATAACAACATCGTTTTTTACTTAAAAAAAACCCATAGTGGTTATCGATGGAAAATTTTTCGAAAACTTATCCGAGGAGTTCCGACTCGAGATTATGAAATTGATATTTAATAACATGTTTTAATACTTGATGTTTTTTTATTGAAAAAACCCAACAGGTTCATCAATTGAGAAATATTTTTCGAAACTTTGCTGTTCGTCAAAAAACATGGTTATCGGTCGAAAATACCAGGTTTTAAGGTAGCGATCACATGTTTTTTGCCGAAAAACCAATTTTTTTTTCCTCTCTAATTGTTCTCCATTATTCCATTACCTATAACATACCCTTCCATCATTGTTATCGGTATTGGTTGCTTTATAAAATGATTTTACATACAAATTGTTTTGTTAAATTAAAACTTTGTAAAGGGTTGTTTCAACAACTTGCTTGTATATTCTTGCAAATTGCAATCTGCACCTGTTATCGAAGACACATATCAAGAAATATAATCTTATTCAATATAATGATATTCATTCTATTTCTTTGTACCTAATCTCACCATAAAAGTTCAACCCCTACTGGAAAACCGACTGATATCAATGGTCCTTCATGTCCTTCAACTTCTTTAAAAATCATACCTGGACCCGGTTGTGAAAGCCAGATATAGTCCGGGCGCGGAGCCATAGCCGGGCTACATGAGATAACGGAAAAAGCGTGAAATGTTGCGTGAACCGTCAACTGAACCGAGTGCTCTATTCTTACCGTTGTAGCAGGAATGAGTACGAGGACATTAGTTAACTTCATATACCTGTGCAGTATTTTCAAATAACTCGTTCACATAGATTTATGTCCTACATATTACAGCAATGAGCAACTCTACGGCGGTCCGGTAAGTTACGTATACCGGTTTCTAAAATTGAAAAAAAAAAAAAGTTGGCGTAAACTGAACCAGCGTTTGAAATCTCAAGACTGGAATAATACCGAAAGGCATTGTGGGAAAAAGGGATGCCGCCCGTCGCGATTGCGGGTTCACTTTTCCGTGTTTGCGAGCAGCGAGGGGTACCCGACAAAAACGTTCAATTTTCGCTAGGTTCTACAGGTTCAGACCCAATTACGATACATAGGCCTATATTTAAAACAAAACATAGTTAACGGACCTCGATGCAAAAAATCTTCTGAACCCTTTTCCGTTTTCCGGAGATATTTGAGATTAGTCATTTTGCACGCATTCGCTAGGACGGATGATAACGTTAATCTCTCGCGCAGTCCTAATTTAGATAATATCTTTCGCAGTCTGTGACACGGACTGCACCAAGTCCCGAACATCCCGGGGAGGGGGGAGGGGGGGGATTGGTTGAAAAGTGCAAAAGGAACTACAGTGTGGAACTTGTCTTTGCTCGATTTCTTACCTTAGAACTAAACCTGCATGGGTCAGACGTTTTGACTGCGTTAAAAAAACAGTTCAAAACTTTTGAAGGCTGAGTAGGAATGATTACTGGCCTGGGGTGATATGGTGCTGGATGTTGAACATCGGTGTAGGAACCGGCCTGGGCACGGTTGATGGCAATGCCTGTGCGGCTCCTGGCATGGGTAATGGTTCTGGGCATGGGGATGGAATGGGTGATGGCATGGTTGCGGCAGGGGGGCTGGAATGGTCTTAAGGAGGGCTGGCATGGGTGGGGAAGGGTTTGATGGTATGTGTACTGGTCGTGTGCAAGTGGGGACTGGCTTCCTGGTCTAGGTGCTGTGGCTTGGTGCTGCGACAAAATGGGATCATCGACTGAAAGATCATTCTCATCTCTTCCGATCGTTTGTCCTCAGCTTGCCGGCGTTCTTGAAGTTTTGCTTGAATCATTTGTCGCATACCTTGCTAAACTGTGCGTTGGCCTGCTGCTGCTCACGAAGGGTCTTCACGTCGTGTCTCCGGATGCTATGAAACTGCCTTATCGGACGCTGATTGGATGTCTTTGCAGTTCTTACTAAGGAATTAAAGGTGGTTTCCTTTGGTCTCGAGTTTTCGTTTGAGCTGTATGTAAAAGAGGGAATAAAATACCCTATTACAAACAGTGAAATCAATTTCATGCTTGCCCTGTGTATTGTACAGACATTGTACATGCCAACCAAAAACATTCAAGACATTTCAAGATATTATAATGCCAGTGCTTGTACCGTGCAACTGTCAGACGTTCTCGGTTTTGTGCGGATTGCATTCATTTATGATGATCGTGCTTTTGTAATTATACAAAATCACCAAATTGGTATCAAAAGGCATAGGAGGGTCAAGCACTAACATAGGGGGTGGGAAACGAACATAATTTTTTCAAAACGAGTGAATTCTTAGGCCTTTTGGTTGCTGAAAAACAAATCAAGGAACTTTTTGGTCTCTAAGATGATTTTAGTACGTAAACTACTTTTTTAAGGTTTCGACGTGAAAGTAAGTGCGGATTGTAGGTTAATTAATCACTTGCCAAAATCTGACACAAACCAAACAAATCAGCACTAGGTTTTTATAAAGGGAAGTAATACACACCAAGTTCCAAATGATTGCCTAAAATCAAGATTTCCAAATTGTCCCAGTAGCATTTCAAAATCAACTCTTAAACCTTAGTTCAATAAATCTTAGAAAATATTTTGGAAATAATTACTACTTAAAGGGACTTTTAAAATCCGTCGGAGGTTAGTGGATTTAACCCCGATGCTTGTAACTCGTGCAATTTACAATAACGTATTATTCAGTTACCAGATATCCTTTAGTGAGCTCTGTCCTCTACGCGTAAATAGGGCGCCCTCATTCCGTAAAGTCTTTGAAAGACTAGCACTCGGGTTGCACCGAATGTTGATGCCGATTTGGAATTTTACTTGGCTGTTAGGATGAAATGTCCTACACTGTTAGAACACTGTTTCAATTTTGCTGTTTAAAAAGAGGGTTGTTTATAAAGTGCTGTTTAAGTTTTAAACATTGTTTAAATTTTATACAACCATTGTTTAATTTGTTGTTATACAGGTTGTCTTAAAAAGGTTGTATAAGTTTTAACAATTTAAACAACTCGCAATCGTTAAACCAAAAAACTGCTGTTTCCCTGGTCATCGCTCAACCTTGTCTAAAAAGTCAAATTAAACAAACTTGTTTAAAAAAATTTAAACAACTGAGCTTAAATTTAAACAAGTTTTTAATTTTTAAACAAGTGTTTACTTTTAAACAAGTTGCTTAATTTTTTCAACAGGTTGAGCGAATGACCAGGGGTAAAACAGTGTTGTTTAAAAAATTTTAAACAACTTGATTAATTTTGTTCTAACCGTGTACCCCCTGACGTAGGCCCTATTTCAAAAGGTAAATCTGATCATCGTGTGCGTATCGCACGCCAATTAAAGGCCATTAGCGTATTGCCGCAACGCATTGTAAGAAAGTTAGCAGAAAAAACATGTCCGTAAACAGTGGGTTTCCGATTTTAAACAATCCCTTAACCCCTTAAAGAGGGCTCAAAAGACAGAAAATAGACCAAACTACGGGTTTTATGCTTGTTTATCGGAAAAAAATTTTACAATTTCGGGAAAGCCCACTTTTGCCCCCACTCCCCACCCTTTCTTGACC
>JAMKCH010052968.1:0-10137 GCA_023653785.1 Ophioderma brevispina
CTTAGGAATGATGGCAAGCTTGGTATAGACCTTCTACCCTTCTGCCGATTGTGGTTGGGACTTTTTCCAACAACACCTTCGGAGTTTAACCAACTACAGAGACTACTGTCTAGACCTATATCGCCAAGTCCTTTGACCTACTAAGGTTGGAGAAAGTTTTTTTACTATACATTCTACCTTCCACTCTGCTCAAAAATTCCCAACATTTATTTTTATTTCTGATGATACGATATTTCTTCTTGTCACATCATGACCCTAAACCGTTAGAATCTTAATAATGATGACTTTACCATTTCCAATTGGTTTAATTTCATAATTGTCCTGCATATTAAAAAGACCCATTACTGATATTAAATAAACATAGCATAAACCTAATATTAACATCGATATTTAAAATTGATAATACTCTATCCAGCAGGTTGAGACAACCAAATTCCTAGGTCTATTAATTGACCATATTTAGCTTGGCGTCTCACACTCTACATGCTCTCTACAATTGGGCTCCAAATACAATGGCATCATCCGTTAAGTCCGCCCATTTCTTCCTCCAGATTCACTCAGACACTCTATAAGTCTCTCGCCTTCCTTATTTTTCTTATGCTGCTATGATTTGGTGTGATCCTAACAACGCTAATCTTATTCTCTTATTCCTCCTTCAAAGAGAATTATACGGACTTAACCAATTCCCTTCTGTGGCTTTGATCAAACGATCCTTTTGTTCTTTTCCTTTGTCCAACGCTGAAAATACACGATATTTACAAGCTTCAGTTGCCAACCTTCATGTGTCAGTTCCATCATGGGCTTTCTCCTGCGATCTCTGCATGAAGACTTTTTTACATAGGTTCCCATTCCTCATCATTATGACACTAGATATAGGGATGTATCCTTCTCACTGCACGAATTCGTCCTTCCATCCACACTATTCAAAAAAAAAAAAAACAAAAGATCCAGAACCCTTAACTCTGAATTCTTCTTCCGAGGACTCTAATCTTTCTCCATCTCTGTCTCTTCAAAACTCGAGAATGAAGAAGGGTATCACCAGTACTTACAATTCTGCCGAATGCTCATACCTCCCCCCTTTTTTTTTCTTGATTTTTTTGTTTTTTCCTCTTTTATTCCGGTTCTTGGTTGCGTCATAAATTCTCTCCTTCAGTCTGTTATCCTCAGTTCTTCTCATTCAGTCCTTTCGCCTTATTCCTGGTATTCGCCTTACGTTGTCCTTCCCTCTTTCTTTTCATTCCCATCCTCCTGTCTTTCCCAATGTGAGTCCTCCTTACCCCTTATTCCTCCTCTCTGTCCTTCCTCGTTATTGCTTCCTTTCCCCTTTTGCCTTTCAGTTCTTACTTCTCCTTTTTCCTCCTTATTTGACATGATTGTTTGGTTCTGTTTGTGTGTTTGTAATATTACAACTTTATTACTTTTTAAAGTAAAATAATAAAATTTTGTATTATATTATAATTGTCGAACTTAGAAGCGGTCTCTTGCGCCTTAACGCCCTGGTTTACAGTGACCTCACGATCTTCATAGTTCAGATTCACTTTCATTTATCATTATTCCTTTGCTTGCTAAAATTGGCTTTGTTTTGTAATTACTTTCATAATGCTTGTTATTTTTATCTCACTTTATATTATCATTTTAATGTGCTTTGGCTTTTTGGGCCTTATTGATATTGTTATACACTGCTGTGATGGTGAAGTTCAAATACATTTGATGATTGATTGATTGATGGATTGATGATTGATGATTGAAATGAAATGATTGGAAATGGTTAGCAACTCAAGATCCTTACCAGTGGGAAAGAAATTCCATGAATTTCCACACCAAGTTAATTACGGACAGAAATTCGAAGACGGGTTGGGGGGCAGCATGAGGTCCCACAAATTTAAGGAGTGTGGTCGAAAAATATATAAGAAGCTACACATAAATGTCTAGAGTTGCTAGCGGTTGTTGGTTACGCTTTAAGGCGATTCAAACAGACGATATCTGGAATCGGTGATGTGAAAATCGATCAGATTATTCCACTGTAGTTGCCTACATAAAACCACCAGAGGAACAAAGAGTATACTCATGTGCACTGTGGGACTTAGCAGCCTCCCCAACTTGTCACTTGGTGCAGAATCATTTTATTACACTGAGGCGGAACATCTCCCTGAGTTATAATCTATTTCGTAGACAGTTTTTTCAGGGGAAAGTCAGCCCATAATAATTGGGACCGGGATGCCCTTCCTGAAGTTTCAATCCACCGTTTCGGCGGTGGACCTAGCCTTTGGGCTTCCCCGCACAACATGCAAGGCAGCGGCGCACATCATTGCTGGAATGACCGGGTTAAAATGAAAGTTGTATAGCAATAGAGGACACAGATCTCAAAACATAATGAAAAATTGGTTCTTTCGTCCAATGCCAAATTTATTGCTCTCACCATGAGTTGAAAAAATATTGGACTCGACTTCATCCGCCCCCCAATTTTTTCCACTCATGGCTTAACCAACAAATGTGAGTGTTGGACTCAAGCCAATTTTATACCGAACTGGTAGAAATAATAGATGTGAGGTGCACAATATCTATGTATCGCCTTTTTAGCTGCATTTTTTGCATATTCATGAATTTTTTTAATTAGCTTATTTGCATATGTTTCAGATTGTTTCAACTATTACAAAAATACTTACTGGCCTAATGCTGTGCCCGATTTCAAAACTTGGGGATAGAGTGATGGTGTGTGTAAGTTTATTTTATATTGATGAATCTGCGATTTTTTCAGACATTCGATTACAGCCTACAAAACATAACAGCCGTGCATTTGTTCTCTTCTATCATCAATGCCAAACGTCATCATAAAGCAAGCTGGGTGACCACGCAACCAGGTTGGACACTATGATCGAAACGCCTTGTTTTTTAAACATGCACGCTGCACGTTTGGCCATTTTAAACACCCTGATGTAAAATGTATCATGCAACTGTAATGATTATTTTGGTGAAATTATTTTTAAGAGTTAAGGGGGTGGCACTGTAATTATAAGGTGGGATATCACGCTGCGTGTGGCCTCCCAAAACGTACCTTAAATGTGGCAGAAAAATACAATAAGCACAGATTTTAAATTGGTTTGATTTTACTGCCTTTGTTTTAGTTCAATTTTAAAACCTTAAAAAAAAAATAATTATGTAAATGATTGTTTAAAAATACACCCTAAACAAGTACATGTATTTTGACATCATTCTGCTACTCTAAACGAGTAGGTTTTTAAAATGTCTGTAACCATACGCTCAGCAGGTGTAATGTACCTGGCCCTGATAAAGGAAAGATTCACACATGATTTCATTAGTTTTTGTGTATTTTTACTGTTGTGTGTAAATGTATCTATTTGCGCATGTCACTGCTTTATTGAAAAGACTTATAATTCATTATCTGGGCCTAATCAGTGTATTAAATCTGTTACAATAATCTCATCATAAATGACAATTTTTATTCTGCAAATTCAGCCATTTCATTGAACTAAAATCGGGACTAAAATATTCAGGACCTTATTTTGATGGACATAAATTAGAGACGGACCCTATTCCTTCTCTTCACACTTAATACGATCTCTTTTATAGTGAAGATGGGGAAATGAAATGAAATTCCTAATTCTCAAGGCTATATGTGAATAGGAGATGACAGCGCAAAAATAAGGCTGGGGATTCTTCAAATTCAGGAAATTTATATTATGTGAATTCAGAAAATTGGGAAGAAATCTACTGTTTTCCAGCATTTTTAATGTGATTTTTTCAAAATAGCATACCCTAAGCACATAATTTTCCACATGAAAAGCATACCCTAATTTAGATTTTTTTATGATTTTGATACCCTAAACAATGTACGTGCATATATTGCCTGATCTCAACAAACTACCCTAATTAAACGTTTTTTCAGAGCATGATATCTACCTTTGGAATACAAGTGCCCCCCAATCAAATTGAGTTTATCTAGGAAGAGTAAAAAAACAATTCAGCCACATGTAAACTCACCACCCCCGATACTAGTACATGTAATATGTAAATACTGTAATGGTGCACCCCTAATTTGTGGAGTCCAAAAGTACTTCACTTCATCATTGCTTTGTAAATTGTTACCCTTACTACTGCTGATTTATCTGTCCATTTGCAGAATTCAAGCAAGAATGATGGATAGAAGTTTCCCTGGGATATTCTCCTGCAGATATTGCCTAAGATGGTGGCATTGTCTTGATCGGTTTAAACAGCATATCAGAAGGCACCGGATATGCTTGGGCAAAATCTACCAGGATAGGCTTCACACGTCTTTGGGATTGCAGGAAGAACCATTAACTGTACCCCAGAGAATTCATACTTGTAAGCCAACATTTAAGTGCACTGATCAATGTGGTAAAAGTTTTGCAGTGAAATCAAGTGTAACTGATCACAAAAGAACTCACACTGTTGGCAAACCATTTCACTACACTCAGTGTGGTAAATTGTTCACAAAGAAATCAAATTTGGTCAAGCATGTGAGAATTCACACTGGTGACAAACCATTTCAATGCACTGAATGTGGTAAGTGTTTCACAAGAAAATCAACTTTAGTCGAACATGTGAGAATTCACACTGGTGACAACCATTTCAATGCACTGAATGTGGTAAGTGTTTCACAAGAAAATCAACTTTAGTCGAACATGTGAGAATTCACACTGGTGACAAACCATTTCAATGCACTGAATGTGGTAAGTGTTTCACACACAGATCATCTTTATCCACACATGTGAGAAATCATACTGGTGACAAACCATTCAGTGCACTGAATGTGGTAAGTGTTTCACAGAAAATCAACTTTATCAAACATGTGAGAATTCTCACTGGTGACAAACCATTTCAATGCATGATACGGTTAAGTGTTTCACACACAAATTAACTTTATCCAAACATGTGAAGAATTCACACTGGTGAAACCATTTCACATGCGCTGAATGTGGTAAGTGTTTCACACAAAAATTCAACTAGTCAAACATGTGAGAATTCACACATTCAGTGACAAACCATTTCATTGCCACAGGATGTGGTAAATGTTTCACACACAGATCAAGTTTATCCAAACATGTGAGAATTCATACTAGTGACAAAACCCTAGTCAGTGCACTGAATGTGTTAAATTTCGCAACAAAAAGAATCATATTTAACCCAACATGTGAATTCCACCCTTACAAACCATTTCCATGTGCATGATGGGTAAATATTCATACAGAAATCACATTTAACCGGCATGTGGAAATTCACACTGGTGACAAACCATTTCAAATGTACAGAGTGGCAGCCAAGTTTCACACGGAAATCACATTATCCAACATGTGAGAATTCATACTAGTGACAACCATTCAGTGCACGATGTGTTGTAAATGTTTCCCCTGAATCAGTTTAACCAACATGTGAAAATTCACCCTGACAAACCATTTCAATGTGATGAATGTGGAAAATTTTTTCAGATGGAAATCACATTAGACAGGCATGTGTAGAATTCACACTGGTGTCAAATCATTTTAATGCACTCGTGGTAATTTTTTTCACACAGAAGCCCCCCCCCACCAATCACATAGTCCAAACGTGAGGAAGTTAAACCATGTCCAACAACCGATTTTTACAGTCCGAAGGTGGCAAGTGTTTCAAATGGAATCAAATTAGCCGCACATAATGATAATTCACACTGGTGACAAACCATTTCAAGGCCAGAATGTTGTAGTGGGTTTCAAAGAAAGAAATCAAATTTAGCTGCACATATGATAATTCACACTGTTGACAAACCATTTCAGTGCACTGAATGTGGTAAATGTTTCCCACTGAAATCAAGTTTAACCAATCATGTGAAAATTCACCCTGACAAACCATTTCAATGTGATGAATGTGGAAAATTTTTCGATGGAAATCATATTTTGACAGGCATGTGAGAATCACAATGGTGACAAATCATTTAAAGGGGGATGGCCCGAATTAAGGATATAAATATCATCTTGATAGATTGGGCCTTCACTCCAACACCCCATCTGTAAAGTTTCAAACGCCCCCGATATTTTCATCTGTTTGATAAGATAAGCTAAAATTATTATGTAAGCCCCATAGAGTACTGTTATTGGTCGACCAAATTGGTGCGTCGGACACACATTTTCGCTCATACTTCAAACCAAAGATCCTTTGGTTAAGATTCACAGGGTTAAAAATGAGAAATAGTAGCTTCTTCCGTACCAAATTTGACCATCCGGGTAAAATCTAAGGGCTTATGGGACGAGGCTATGAGCCGATCGGAAGCCAGGAACCTTTAAATGCAACATCATGAGTAATTTTTTTCACACAGAAATCACAGTAAGCCAAACATGTGAGAAGTTTATCAATGGTAACAACGATTTCAATGCACAGAATGTGGTAATTGTTGCAAATGGAAATTAAATTAGCCTACACACATGATAATTCACACTGGTGACAAACCATTCAATGCACTGAAATGGTAATGTTTTCAACACACAAGTTTTAACCGAACATTTTAAAATTCACACTGTGACAAAACCTTAATGCACAATTGGTAAATGTTTCACACACAATCAAATTTAGCTGCTCGTAAAATTCACACTGGTAACAACCATTTCATGCACAATGATTCAGATGGGAAATCAACTGGACTGCTTGTGAAAATTAACACTGGTGACAACCATTTCAATGTACAGAATGTGGTAAAATGTTTCACACACAAATCCAAATTTAACCGCACTGTTAGATTCACAAACGGCGACAATTAAACCAGTTTGCGTCTGTTGTTTTCTGTCATTGTGAAGAAAAATGGGTTAAAGGGGCATTTCGGGATCGCTCAACCTCGATCCCGCAACTGTACCTCTAACATTGGAGATTTTAATATCTCTGAACCCATTAGCCTTTGTAATCGTGTGTATACCTGCTCTTACATCAAATTCAGTCGTTCGCAATTTCGAGAAATTTCGCAATTGTGTATTTATCTGTGAATCTGTCCCGTAAAACGACAGAAATTACAGCACAGTGGCCTATGGTTCCATGGGACCAATCATTTGCTCATAACGACACAAACTGCTAGATTGGGACACCTCAAAGTTTTGGGAATAAACTTTCTTAAGGATATCGATGACACAGAAAAACGTTTGGTGGCGGAATCACGAAATACACCTTTAACATTTAGTTTGTAAATATCTGCATACTTCGATGGATTTAAACAACTGATTCATACGTCGCATAGTAATCCCGCATTTGTTGATGCATACCAAGGTCATATAGGTAATTTGTGGTCATCATAATGGGGATTTTAATTTTTAAAAATATAAAATTGACCTCAATTAAGTTGAAGTCGTTGGACTTTAACCTTAAGTTTATGAAATTGAAGGTCTATCATTCCGGCAACCGTGACTGCAGCGACTACTCTCGGTCCTAGAACACGTCAATTGTTTGTGATCTCTTGCTTTAAGCGGAAGACATGGACTAATTAGCTTTTTCTGAGTGGGCTGGGGCCATAAGCAAAGGTTATTGCTCATTTCTCAATGTCTTTGACTGATTAACTTTTTCATACCAACATTGGTCAGAAGAAACCCTGGCCCAAACCTCATATGTGGTGTAAAAAAGTAGCCTTTATGACACCCTGATATCAAACTACATTTCTTGTAAAGCACATACGATACTGTGGCCACCACATTCGCTCAAAAAAATTTAATATATTATATAGCACTGATGTAAAGCCTTTATATAAAACACTTGTGAAATTACGATTTTGTATAGGAGCAAATACGAAATTCAACCTGTGTTTTCTTGAAAAGGGGGGGGGGTGAAATTTTTTTTTAAAATGGTTTGTTTTTCATTTTAAGTTATTTCTGTAACCATAAAAAGGGTGGGATTCTATTGAGCATCTAATCTTTTTGAAATCACTACATATGGCACAGAAAATATAGATGAACTATCAAAATCTCTCATTGCCCCTTTATATAGAAGTGATTATCACATTGACCTCTGTGACCCTGGGCCATAGTTATTTGCTTGAGGTGAGCCCGTCCCTATGTGGTTTCCTGGTGATTTTTTTTTTTTTTTTGTTCTCTTTCTGTGAACACATACTACTTGAATGCCATGATATGCACTTATAATAGAAATTAATTCAAAGGGGGTGATTTGTAACCAATTGCTTCAAGATGTAATGGAGAGGCTTAATGTGACACTATGTCCTATGTAACATTGAACAAATTATAATAAATGACTTTTTATTATTCTGATAGCCCTATATATAGACACATTATTTATGCATAAAATGTCTCTGGCCTTTCCCTAGAATTGCTGCATTGGTCAATATCAAGGTCAAAGGTCAATGACCTTTTCAAGGCATGTGCTATATGGGTCATAACTGCTCAGCCCAATGGGCCCCTGAAGCAAAACGGTGTGTCTGTATATAGTAAGGGATCCACGGTGACAAATTTCAGGAACCCTACTCAAGATACACTAAAGGTTTGAGAAGTGTTTCCGGACAATTCCGAGGGTGCTGTTTCGAATATTGCACCATGCACAATTGTCCAGTTTTTGTGGAAAGTGGATTTTTAAAGGGAATTACCAGATTATATCCTTGTTGTTTTTTAAATATAGCATTATCAAACCATGCCGCAAGATCCACTAACCTTGACTAAAAGGTTTAAGGAGTGTTTTATGTCAATTAGAGGGTGCTGATTTTCAAATAGACACCATACAATGTTGCCACATTGGTGAAAAGTGGTATTTTAAAGGGGTAATTACCCATTTTTATTATTTTTTGAAGTATAGAATTATCAACATCACAATTACTATTTGTAATAAGATTGACTTGACCAAAGTAATTCAAACAATGATTTTAATACATAAATAAATCTACGAACATAACACAATAACACATACTTAACAATGCACAAAAAGTATCTATGTGATGCCCAACTTTTTGTAGTTTTGACCCCTCCCCCTGTTTTGCATGTGCAATGAATTGTGGGAAAATCGTAGATGGCAAGATGGCTAGCGCTCATATGATAGACTTGTGGACTTTTGACAGACATCACAAACACAAGAATAAGTAGCTTTACAAGACAGGTGGATTTAAGTGATAAAGTGATATATAAAGATGTTGAAACTTTTTAAATCATGTCAGTTTTGCTATGTGAATCCTATTTGTCATCCCCGGTTTGTCGTCCGTAACGATCGTGAAACCTACAATCTCTATCTATCGCGGATTACTGCTTACCTTGACGTAGATGATAACTACTTTGCATCTTCGAAGGAAAGAGCCAGCTTCTCAGATTGAATCTAATTCATAAATCCATAATCACTCAACCTCAAACCGGCAACCCGACCCCTGCAAAGCAGGTCGGGCAACCCCGCACTATCCGCCCTTTAATTTCTGACAGTGCCAAGAGACCCCAGTATCGTTTCTAGTTCGCTCTAGCTGATAGGGTTTTTTGGCAGGTGGAAATTGGTTAGCTCTCTACCGATAGGTTCGCTAATGTGATAGGGCTTGTTCTGGCACTGCGTTCCTGGTCTATTTTAGCGCCTGTGTTTGGACTTTTTCTGGCGAATTTTGGTGTCCCTCTTTGGTCCAACACGCTTTTGTTTTTGGGTAGCTAATCGTTAAACCCTTTTTTCGACACCTTAGCCTGGTATGTAGTAAAACCTAGTTCTAATATACCGTTACTGTTGTTATGGTATCTTGGAATGTTTAACAGTAGTACGTTTGTACCTATTGTCTATTACACCACGTATCTTCCTACGCGTTATCATTCAGGTCGTCAGTTTATACGGGGGTGGACTTGTTTGTAACGTTGCTAGATTGCGTAGTTTAGTGAACTTCTCCTGTTTTCCCTTCCTCCACTGCACGTTTTTAGTTCGTGGGTATAGCTTCCACCAACTAACGCTGTCGTGCTTAGCCGAGCCTTTTTTTGCTTGCGAGTAGACTTATTGGCGCGGTTATTTTCTCCTTTTTCTTGTTTCTTGTCATCATGGCCGTTAGTTCCAATGCGCGGCGCAAATTATTTTTGATGACCCCCCCCCCTTTGCCTTGTGTCGCCCTTGTTCATCGCGCATCTTCCCTGTGTCCCCTGTTGTATAGGCCTGTAGTGCTGTTTCACGTGGGATCGCCTGGAA